>PVJA010036016.1:0-21435 GCA_004027025.1 Myocastor coypus | reverse complement strand
ATATATCCTATTCTACTTCAGCTCTTCAAAGGGTAGGGAAGCTTCTCTGAAAGGGAAGTTGGGGTGCTTACAAAAGGCATAGAGAAAAGAGGTGGGTACTTGCTCTTTCATCTGATTCTCCATTGTAACCTTGCATTTCACTTGGCACACAGAAACTGCTCAATAAATACTGTTACAGAACTAAGTCTGACAGCTCAGAAGTTAGGACTCTGTGTCGTCAATGTCCTGTTTGTGGTAGCGGTGGTAGTGGTGGGGCTCTCATGTTTAGGGAGTGTACAGCTTCTTAAATAGTTCCCCACTTTTCTTTTTCCAGAAGAGAAATTCTCCCATTTCAACTTAGTATTTCAGTGTAACTGGATAACCTCATCCCATTCGGAAATTGGCCAAATCCCATTGGGCTGCACATTGGGTGGAGAGTTCTTCCAGTCCCATGTCTTTATGGGAATCTTCCAGCTCTTCCCATAGTTGGCTTCAATGTATTCAACAGTTTCACATGGCACACGGACCTTCATGTCTACAAACTCAGTCCAGCATAGTGTGAACTTGGGAAATAGGTATTTAAATTTTTTTCCTGTTTTGGCCTGAGTGCCGCCATTCCACATATAATCAGTATCTTCATAGAAGAAAAAAATGTCAAGTTTTACATCATCTTTTCCTTGAAAGGATAGCTCCAAGCTGTCTTCCACCTTACCAAACCTGTGTTTGAGTGGAAGTCCTGCTTCCTGAAATGCTAAAATAATCTCATATTTGTAATCTTGTATAAAGATGCCTAGGTCGACATCTTTGCTATAAGGAATGATACTGCACTGCCGATACCATCCCAGGCAAGTTCCACTGCTCAGCCAGAACTGCACTCCCAGTTTGTTCAATGTTCTGGCTGCTAGTTGCAGTAATTCCTTAGCACTCTTCTGGAAGGCCACAGCTTCCACAGTGTTGTCATCCAGGTACTGCTGAAAGAATGTTCGAGCTTCTTTATACCTGCACTCGATAAATCTTGAGTGTGGTATTTCCTCTAGAAAGTGCACTGGATCTTTTGGAATGAGAACTTCCAGTCCATCAATAGTAACTTGGTGTAACTCTGGCCTGTCAAAAGCACCAGGGTAACGACCAAACTGCAACTTTCGAAAAGGAACAAATTTCCGGTCGATGTGCCCTTTGAGTCGCAGACGGCCATGCCAGAGGTAGTTTCCACTTCTCCCATGAAAGACCACCAAGTGAATGGCATGGGTGGCCCACTTACAGATACAGTGCAGGGGGATTTCCGTTCCAGACAGTGAGTCTATCCCATCGAGCCGTGGGTCTTTGCTTTCAGTCTTCAGGCACTGAAATCCCATATTCTCAACTACTGGGAACCAGCCTTCCTCATTCTTCCATAGATGATATTGTAGTGCAAATGTTGTAAAGTCTCTTTGAACACAGAAAAACTTGCATTTTGAAGCAGAGCCATAAGAAATATTTTTGACTTGTTCAAAGTTTTTACTGATCAACTCCAGAATCAAAGGATCAATAAGGAACACTGGTACATTTTGGCTGGATGTCAGCATAATAAATTTTTTAACTGCATGCCACTGTATACTATCAAATCCAATTCTACTTCCTTTTGATTTTGATAAACCAGCTCCATGCTTTGCTGATAAGTAGTGCTTGTAGTAGTACAGCTGGAACAGCAGAAATGCAGAGCTCGACAGTGTGAAAAGGGCCAAAATCACGTTCTTACTGATCCTACTCATCAGTCTGCAGTATTCGCTCTGTTGTCCTTTGTAAGTAGCTCAGTTATTTTCATCGTTTGGGATAGGAAAATAAACTTGTTTTCTTCAGGTAAAATATATTTCTGTAATCCCAGCGCTGGGGAGGCTGCGACAGGAGGATCACTGTGAGTCCGAGCTGCGTAGTGACATCCTGCCCACGAGTCCCGGAGCGTGGAAAGCAGCGGCGGCCGCGGGACGCTCGGGCCTACACCGCGGGTCTCCGGCCGCCCAGGGGAAGACAGGAACCTGGAGCCTGCGAGTCGCTCGGAAAGCGAAGCAGAGCCGCGGCGACCCGCGCCCGAGGGCGCCCGCCCACCTATTTATTTATTTATTTATTTATTTTTTTTTTTCTTGTTTCAGAACTGTTTGTTTATTTATCTATTCTTATGGCCGGCTCAGCAGTGCTGGCGCAGCATGTGGTGCCGGGGATCGAACCGCGGTCCCTGCAGCCGCCTAAGCTTTCCTCAGCAGGCGCTTTAGACCACTGAGCCATCCTGCCGGGCCCCTGCATTTTTTCTTTAGTATGAGAAATTAGGCGAAGGAGATAGCTTGGTGGTCTAAGTGCCTGCCTGGCAAGTGCAAAGACCTGGGTTCAATCCCCAGTACCACATGCCATGATGGCCCAGAAACCCTGTGTGACCCATGTTGACCACCAAAATTGGGTGTGGTGGCACACACTGTAATCCCAGCACTGGGGAGGCTGAGACAGGAGGATCACTACCAGTCTGAACTGGGTAGTGAGACCCTGTATCAAATAAATAAGAAAGAAAGAAAGAAACCAAAAGCATAAATAAAGGGCCCAGCAGGAAGGCTCAGTGGTCTAAAGTGCCTGCTTAGGAAAGCTTGGGTGGCTGCAGGGACCTTGGTTTGATCCCCGGCACCACATGCTGTGTCAGCCCTGCCCTCAGGGCAGGCTAAGCCAGCCATAAAAATAAATAAACAAACAAAAAGAGTGTAAATAAAGACCAAAATGAGCCAGGCATGGTGGCATATGCCAGTAATCCCAGCACTTGGGAGGCTGAGGCAGGAGGATCAGTGTGAGTTCAAGATCAGCCTGGGCTACAAAAGTGAGCTCAAGGTCATTCTGAACTGCATAGCGAGACCCTGTCTCAAAAAGACAAAATTAAAAATTAAAAAAAGATCGAAATGTATAATAGATACTGGGAAATGGGAAGAAAATGTTGAAATGGGAAGGGAAATGAGGGGAGAGGGGAAGAAAGAAGAGACAAGGAAAAAAGAATAGAAGAAAAAAAAAAATAGAAACGTAACAAGACCCTGTCTCAAAAAACCAAAACTAAAACCAAATTTGTTTTAAAATTCTAATACAGAAAAAGTAAAAAGAACACCTTGCTCTTTGCTACATTTGTCTAGATATCCCTCCAAGCCTCATTCAGTCATGGGGTAGCTTCTAAAGTTTTTGACTGATTCGTGGTCCAGTGCTGGGATTATGGGTGTGAGCCCCATACCTACTCTGGGGCCTGTAGCCTGCATAGACTATAAGGGAGGGAAAGAGGCTTGCTCCTCCCACTTTGTTTTTCTCTTGCTGTTTTTGCCATCTTCAGCTGCCATGAACTGTTGTCCTCTGCCATGTGCCACCCTGGCTTGGAGCCAAACAGTATGTACTGAAACCTCCACAAATTATGAGCTATTTGGCTGGTCCTATGTGCACATCAGCTCTTAGCAGTGCCACTAGCAGCATAGCCACAGTTTGGGGACCAAGAGGAAAAACTAAGGGCAGACTAAAACTAATCAGCTACTCTTCGCCCCCCCCGCCCCCCATTGACAGGCATAGGGGATGGCGGTTCAATCCCCACACCCACCATTAAGGCAGCCTGAGTCACCAAAAAAAAAAAAAAAAGTTAAGAGGAATAGTGCAAGCTGGGCATGGTGGTGCAGGCCTGTAATCCCAGTGCTTGGGAGGCTAAGGCAGGAGGATTGGTGCGAGTTCGAGACCAGTCTGGGCTACAAAAGTGAGCTCAAGCCAGCCTGAACTGCAAGATCCTGTCTCAAAAAGACACACAAACATGAAAAAGAGGAATAGTACAAATTCCTACCTATGAACAGTAGATAGTAAAAAGGCATCACTTGATACTTTGACAATCTACATTCATTAAGCTTTATTTGTAACTTAGAGCTCTACTAATTCATCTCAATAGAATAAGACTGAATTTGCCAAGACAGCAAAATAGCAGCAACAGCTCCCCCAGCACCTTCGCAGAACATGGCTGATCTCTAGTTAATCACTGTTTCCCAGAGGCTTCCACTCATCTATCAGTATATCATTCCCCTAGCAGAGCAAAGGACCTTCAGAAGACCTGGTCACTACTAATGGGCACATGTCTATAATCCCAGCTATTTGGGAGGCTGAGGTAGGAGGATCATAAGTTTAAGCCCAGCCTGGGCAAGTTGGCAAGAGCCTATCTTAAAATTTAATGGCACAGAGTGGTAGTAGTGGTGGTATGGCTCAGTAGTAGAGTTCGGCTAGCATATATATACAAGGCCTCAATTTGATCAGCAGCTGTGGGAAAAAAAAAGGAAGGAAGGAAAGAAAGGAAAGGAAAGGAAAGGAAAGCGAAGCAAAAGAAAAGAAGCCGGGCGTGGTGGTGCATGCCTGTAGTCCCAGCACTTGGGAGGCTGAGGCAGGAGGATCGGTGCGAGTTTGAGACCAGCCTGGGCTACAAAAGTGAGCTCAATGCCAGCCTGAACTGCATAGGGAGACCTTGTCTCAAAAAGACAAAAAAAGAAAGAAAGAAAGAAAGAAAGAGAAAGGAAAGGAAAGGAAGAGAAGAGAAAAGAAAAGAAAAGAAAAGAAAAGAAAAGAAAAAGCAGCTGGGTGTATGGTACACTTGGGAGGCTGAGATAGGATGATAACCAGTTCAAAGCCAGCCTGGACTATACAGTGAGTTCAGGGCCAGTCTGAATTACACAGTGAGACCCTGTCTCAAAAAAAAAAAAAAAGTGTAGCCCAGCATGGTGGCATATCCCTATAATTGCAGCACTTGGGAGGCTGAGGCAGGAGGACTGCTACAAGTTTGAAGCTAGCCTCGGCTACACAGTGAGTTTAAGCCAGCCTTAATTTAATAGTGAGACCTATCTCAAATTTTTTTTCTAAAAAATATAAGTAAATAAATAATAAAGTAACCAAAACAAACAAAAACCAGTGTACATTCCCTCTACCCACAATTATTAGCAGCTGCAGAAATAACTAACTTGAAAGGTTAGCAAGTATAGCAACTGTAGCTATCATTGCTCCAGGCTGCTTTCACCCAGCAATCCAAATACATCTTCCACACACTGCATTCCTCTAAAGTCAGAACTATTCCCACTTCACAAGTGGGGTAATTTGAGAGCTCAAGTGATAGACATGCCACACTCACAGAGAATTTAATGGGTAAGATATAAATAAAACTTGAAATCTTGATTCCTACTCTTTCCAATTATCTTTCTTTCATTCGTTTGTTTGTTCTTTTTTTTGGGTCTTTTTTGAGACAGGGTCTCACTATGTAGTTCAGGCTGGCCTTGAGCTCACTTTTGTAGTCCAGGCTGGTCTCAAACTCACACTGATCCTCCTGCCTCAGCCTCCCAAGTGCTGGGATTACAGGTGTGCATCACCATGCCCAGTATCAACTATCTTTCTTTTTTTTAATTTTTAAATTTAATTTTATTTTTTTCTTGTTTCAGAACTTTTGTTTGTTTGTTTATTTTTATGGCCAGCTCAGCCTGCCCTGAGGGCAGGGCTGGTGCAACATGTGGTGCCGGGGATTGAACCTCAGTCCCAGCAGCCACCCAAGCTTTCCTAAAGCAGGTACTTTAGACCACTGAGCCATCCTGCTGGGCCCCTCTTTTTTTTTTTTTTTTTTCCTTAATATTTTTTTTTTTTTTTTTTTTTTTTTTTTTTTTTTTTTTTTTTTTTTTTTTTTTTTTTTTTTTTTTTTTTTTTTTTCCTTAATTTTTTTTTTCTTTTTTTTTTTTTCCTTTATTTTTTTTTTCTTTTTTTTTTTTTTTTGTGGAACTGGGGATTGAACTCAGGACATCACACTTGCCAGGCAGACACTTGTGCCCCTGAGCTATCTCCCCAGCCCCCCTCCAACTATCTTTCTGTACATACACCCATTCTAGTTTCTTTAAATCTGACCCTTAAGACTTCATAAGAAATTTGCTTTGATGGATTATCCTAAATGGCAGATCCATAGCAATCTATTAAAATCCACAGTGATAGCACTGTTGAAAACAGACTTAGTCTGCTCATTTGGAAATGACAGCAACTACCACACGTTCCAAGAGCCAGGATGTCTATCACATTTTATTTATTTATTTTTTTGACATTTGTATTTTAATATGACAGTTTATTTCACCGTACTTTTCTTCCATACTCATTCTCTCTGGAAAGAGGAGCTGTTCATGCCAGGTGCTACTGGATGGCTTTAAGTCTGTCCTCTTTACCCTGTAACAAGACACTCATTTGCTGACACCCAGCTCTGTCACTCGAGAGTTGAAGTCAGTTCTTCAGAACTCAAGCCTCATGTCAACTCTGGGTCTCTGGGCCATTTCTTAACTAAGTACAGCAAAACCCAAGGTCAGCTTGGCAGATGGAATTACACACCACCTTTGCATTCTCCCAGGGATGTTCCAGGGGAACATGTCACTCTGCCTGTTCCACTTTTAGATCTCTACCCAACTCTTACAAACTCCGCTTGATGATCAACACAGATGGACTCTCAGACAGGATGTGGGCAGAAATCCCAAGTACACTTAACTATAAAAATGGTAAGTGCTGCTAAGGTCCTGGAGCTGAACAACTGGGTTTAAATCCTAATTCAATCCCTTACAGGCATGGTAATTTTTATTTAACCTCTTTGTGCCTCATGTTCTGCATTTATCAGATGGAGTTATTCCTTATTAGGATATGGGGAGAAAATGAGATAAGTCATGAATGCCTAGGACAACCAGAGCTAGCAAATTAAAAAGTTCAGTAAGTGTCATTAATAGTATGAGGAGAAAGATGAGGGAAACATGCTATAGTTATTCTACTCTACATACTATGTTTATGTTACTATTGAAGTTCCTCTGATGATTTTATTTCTAATATGAAATTATAGGGGCTGAGCAGATAGTTCAGTAGAATAAGCACTTGTCTGGCAAACAAGGACCTGAGTTCAATCCCCAGTATTGAAAAAAAAAATTACAGTACAATATTTTCTGAAAAATTTGCTTTATGCAGCATAAAGTCTACTTCCTGATTACTACATAAAAACAACAACAAAAACACCATTGTCAGTATTCCCAAGGGGAAAGCCTCCAACTTAAGGTCAGGCTGCTACCTAGCAGTTCAGGAGGAGCTCAGTCATTCCTGGGCCTCCACAGTAAACAAGGTGACTCAACTTCAGGGAAATTTTCTAGCCAGCATAAACTTCAAAATGAACCTAAGAATCATCTTTACAGCCAGAAAAGGCCAATAATACACACACACACACACACACACACACACACACGCACGCACGCACGCACGCACGCACGCACGCACGCACGCACACACACGCTGATGTCAGCAAAAAATAGAAATGAAAGAAACAGATGCTAATGTTAAGTCCATGTAACAAGAGAAACCCATCTTCTAAGAACAAGTGGGCTCCTGGTGAGGTAAAATTTGCATTTGGCAGTATGGGGGAAGGTTTTTTAACTGCTAAAGCAGCAACAGCAACATCAGGATAGACATATGGTAAGTATTAGCTGGTATGCCTTGATCTGAGGCAGAAGAGACCTGGTATTTTGAAAAGAGTACAGGTAGGCTAAATTAGAAAAGGGGTCACCCTTTTCTAATCTAACCTCCTTTCTAATTTAGTGGTGAAAAATAACAAAGACAAACAAAAAAATTTTTTAAATTAAAGTCCAAGATAGAAGACAGTCATCAAATTAATCTTCCTAGAAACAGTTTCTCTAAGTCATTACTTGCCAAAGAATATAACACATTCCCCATAGCTTGTAGGCGACAGTGAAAACCTCAAGGTCCTGCAGCTCCTACCTACCTCTCCATTCTTATTCCATCATTAAGCCAGGGAGGAACAGACATGCTCACTTCAGCTGAGTGCCCATCACAGTATGTGACCCTCAGCATTGCTCAGGCAATGTATGCTGACTCGACAAAAATGTGAATGCTTTCAGGCCTGCGCACTGTTCCCTTCCCACTCACCTGACCCACCTGCCATTTTTTAAGGCCCCACTATACTTCCTGCACCTGTGCTTAGTCATAGCACTAGAACATCACCCCACTCTCAGTTTCTACCCAATTCCATCACTCCAGATCTCTACCACACAAACATCCATTTATATGTTTTGTCTGCCCCACCAACCTGGCAGGGGTATCAGAAGGGCAAAAATCAGTCATTTGTGGCCAGGCAGATGAAGTCATATTGCTTTGAGAAAAAAAAAAATAAAATTCTTTATTTACCTATTTATGTTATGGCTGGCTCAGCCTGCCCTGGGGGTGGGGCTGGCACAGCATGTGGTGCCAGGGATCGAACAGTGGTCCCTGTGGTTGCCTAAGCTTGCTTAAAGGCACTTTAGACTGCTGAGCTATCTCACTGGCCCAAATATATATAAAATGCTTGGACAGGGTCTTGGGCCTATTATGTAGTTCTATATGCCAGTTCCACCAATGTTCGTCTCTTCCGAACCTTAGCAACACACTGATGACATGAGAGTGACAAGAAATCCCCTAAACTGGATATGGTGGCACACTCCTAGAAACCCATATAATCCCAGCTCTTCTGGGAGCTAAGGCAGGAGGATAGAGAGTTCAATGCCAATTTAGGCAACTTCAGACAACCTGTCTTAAAAAGTCAAAAGGGCTGGGGATGTAGCTCAGTGATAGAATGCCTGATATTTGATTCTCACCATTGAAAACAAACAAAAGAAATCCTCTGCTAGATGAGTTTTATGAGGAGTGAGAGCATCTGAAAAGTCTCTAGGGACTGGCCAAATAGCTCAGTGGATTAAAGCGCCTGCAAGCAGGTGAAGGGGCTGGGGGTTCTATCCCTGGGCCTGTCATGCCAGCCCCATCCCCGAGGCATGCTGAGATGGCAATAGAGACTAGTGTGGTGGAGTGTACCTGTAATCCCAACTCTTGGGAGGCTGTAAACAGGTGGATCACTATGAGTCTGATCTAGTAGTGAAACCCTGAATACCCTGAAGACTCTTCCCTAAAAAATACAAAAAAAAAAAAAAAAAAAAAAAAAAAAAAAAAAAAAAAAAAAAAAAAAAAAAAAAAAAAAAAAAAAAAAAAAAAAAAAAAAAAAAAAAAAAAAAAAAAAAAAAAAAAAAAAAAAAAAAAAAGAAGAAGAAGAAGAAGAAGAAGAAGAAGAAGAAGAAGAAGAAGAAGAAGAAGAAGAAGAAGAAGAAGAAAGAAAAGCCTCTAGGACCTTTCAGACCACACGGGAGCCAAGTGAGAGCTACCTGGAAGCTACTATCACAGAGCCCCATGCTGGGCTCATAGAAGGCATTCAGTAAAGGTTTACAGGGCCAGGCTAGCACAATTCATGTCTGAGGTACTTGGGAGGCTGTGGCAGGACTGCTTAAACAAAGCAAAACAAAACAACTGATGTAGGGAGGTGAATGAACAACTGAGAGAGATGTATTCTAATATCAACTCAGATACCAAGGAAAACTTTTTCAGTCATCTACTCAATAAGTATTTACCTAGATTACTATACCAGGATTTGCTCTAGGTGTGCAGACAACAGTAAACATAGTCCTTGCCTTCAAAGGGAAGGAAGACAATACAGGAAACAAATAAACAAAACATGTTAAATGCTACGAAGAAGAAAAAGCAAGCAAATGAGGGTTCTTTAGGGGGCTGGACAAGAGCTGTCTGAGCAGAGACTTGAATGCTCAAGGAAACTGTATGTGAAAAGACTCAGCCACCCTTACACAGACTGTAAGGTCTCTTTCCATTGGTCTCTAAGACACCAGGACACCTGGCTCCTATGGCCCTTCTCAGCTCAGATGGTGCTGCTGAGCCAGTAACTGTGAACATGTTTTTACTGGCCTCCTTGAGCTCCACGGGGAAGTAAAGAGATTATAGCCCTACCGCAACTGGTCTGTTCCCCAGGAAGTTCAGATCGCTGTTCTCGCCAAACAGGTAACCCTCAGGGTGTGTTGAGTCAAACTTCTCTCCTCCCATGATGAAGTGACTTGCAAAATAGCTACCTAGAAAGGTATAAGTAGGGAAAAAAAAAAAAAAAATCAGACACATAGAAAGCAAGCAATCAGAGTAAACAACGCAAAAACAACGATTTAAAAAACAAAGCCAGGATGATGGTACACACACCCATAATCACAGTACTTGAGAGGCTGAGGCAGGAGGATCACTGTGAGTTCAAGCCTACTCCAGCTTGAACTACATACAAGATCCTGTCTCAAAAACATGAATGAATGAATGAATGAATGAATGAATGAATGAATGAATGAAAAGCTAACCCCTCAAATAAGTAATAAGAGCAATAAGAGTAATTTCTAATCCCAGGGATGTTTTCCTTTACTGATTTGGGACAGTGGTGCAAAGACACAACCAAACAAGAAAATAGCAAGGAGAATCTAAGACATGACACATAAATTAGATCACTGGTTTTTCCTTCAGGGCTCTTTAGTCTGTCCCATGATCTGCTGAAATACCATTATCCAAATGATCAGGAGACCCTGCAACACCCATTAATAAATGTATAGATGCATTTTTCTTGATTTTTTTCTTAAACTTGGAGTTATTACTCTGTGCATTCAAGTCTTATGTACAGGTATCAGCAGATTTATACACACAGATAGTCTTTGCATAAATGTCAGCTCATATGAACACATGGAAATCTTAGTAGCCACTACTACTATTTCTGTGTTTCCAGAGTCCTCTTACGATAAGCGCTATTTACACTTTAACTTGCTGTAGAATGTAACTGCTTCATAGGAAAATTGGAATTTAAGCACCCACATATAAAGAAGTAGAAATGGCAAATATAAATACATGAAAAAATGTTCAGCATCATTAGTTGTTCAAGAGATACAATAGTCGTACAAGAGATACAAATTTGGCTGAGGAGATAGCTCAGTAGAATAAGTGCCTTCCTAGCAAGTGTAAGGTCCTGAGCTCAAACCCCAGTACTGTAAGAGTGGAGGAGGGGAGAGGCAAATTAAAACTATGCTGAGATTCTGTCTCACTACAGAAAGAATGACTATTATCAAGAAATCAACCAATAAGAAATGCTGGCAAGGCTGTGGATAGACTGCAGCAACCACTGTGGAAGTTGGTGTGGAGAGTCCTCAAAAAAACTAAATTAGAGAGCCGGGCGCTGTGGTGCATGCCTGTAATCTCAGCACTTGGGAGACTGAGGCAGGAGGATCAGTGTGAGTTCCTGGGCTAAAAAAGTGAGCTCAAGGCCAGCCTGGGCTGCACAATGAAACCCTGTCTCAAAAAAGACAAAAAAAAAAAAAAAAAATCAAAACTAAATTAAAGATTCCACTTGACCCAACTATTTTGCTTCCTGGTATCTTCCGGAAAGAATTAAAAAGCATTATACCACAGTAACACATGCACACCCATGTTTATAGCAGCACAGTTTGCAATAGCTAAATCTTGGAAATAACCCAAATGCCTATCAATTTATGAGTAGATAAAGAAGATGTGGAATACTACCCAACCATAAAGAAGAACAAGCTTGAGCCATTTCTGGTCAATGGATGTATCCTGAGACCATACTCTTTAGTGAAATAAATATAACATGTTTGAATACCACTATGTTTCTCTGGTGTGGGAAACCAAAAATGTAAATAAAGACCAAAAGGTATAATAGATATTGGAAAATAGGAAGAAAATGTTCAAATGTGGAGGGGAACTAGGGCGGGAGGAGAAGGAAAGGAAGGAAGGGAAGAGAAAACAATGATGAGAAGAGAAAAAAACATGTTTTTGTAAATAAGGAGAAGGGGCTGGGGAGATAGGTTAGTAGAATAAGTGCTTGCCTGGCAAGCACAAGGGCCTGAGTTCAATCCCTGGTTCAGAAGAAGGAAGAGGAGGAGGAAGAGGAAGAGAAGGAGAAGGAGGAGCAGGAAGAGGAGGAGGAGGAGAAGAAGAAGAGGAGAAGGAGGAGGAAGAGGACTTAAAGGGAGGATAGGGGAAGGGAGGAAAAAAGAATAAAAAATATATCATGTACAGGCTGGGTGGTGGTACAGACTTGTCATCCTAGCACTTATGAGGCTGAGGTAGAAGAATAGTTGTGAGTTCAAGGCCAACCTAGGCTACAAAGTGGGTTTAGGGCCAGTGTGAACTCACAGTGAAACCCTGACTCAAAAAGACAAAAAAAAAAAAAAAAAAAAAAGGCAAGTACAAGTACAAATTCCAGGGGCTGGCAAGGCCGTGAGATGGCTCAGTGGACTAAAGTGCCTGCTTAGGCAAGCTCATGCAAGCTCAGGGACTATGGTTACATGCCCAGTACCATATGCCAGGCCAGTCCCACACCCAGAGCACACTGAGCCAGCCACAGAGTCTGGGCATAGTGGTGCACACCTACAACCCCAGCGCTGGGGAGGCTGAAAACAGGAGGATCACTATGAGTCCAAGCTGCATAGTGAGACCCTATGACAACCAAATATATTTTAAAAATAAAATAAGAACAAGTACAAATTCCCTATGATGGCCGGGCATGGTGGCTCACGCCTGTAATCCCAGCACTTGGGAGGCTGAGGCAGGAGGATCGTTGTGAGTTCGAGACCAGCCTGGGCTACAAAAGTGAGCTCAAAGCCTGCCTGAACTGCACAGTGAGACCCTGTCTCAAAAAGCAAAACAAAACAAAACAAAAATTCCCTATGATGAATGCGATCATTTTGTATACTTAAATGTACCAATAAACTTAATCAGTTATAAAAAGGAAAAATAGGATTTAAAATTACATTGCTCTCCCTGGCTTTACCTACCTGTTCCTAGGCTATGGTGTTTAATGGAGGACAGTTCAGTGCTCTGGAAGGACAGACACGTGCAAGCTCAGCCTCGTGTCCCCTCAGCCTCAGCCAGACTGACCATGGAACTGTCCCAGAATATAAGTCACCAGAGCAGGTGTAGCGGGGCTGAGAGCTACATCTAGAGATGCATGGTAACTGTGATGACTACACAAATATCTCTTACCTCAAATTGCTATAATCTGCTTGTACAGTAAACTGTCCAAAGGAAAGGGCTTGCCATAACAGACAATGCTCTCTCTCATACATCCCAGTTCTCCAGCTAATACAAAGACCTTCGGAAACCACAATAGGTATATTTATGTGTTCTACAGCTAGGATGTAGCTAAACTTCCTTCAAAAATTTTTTTTGAAGATTTATAACAGAAAAAAAATGAAATCTAGCACTTTCAGCCTGTGAAGAAGGCAGAGGAAAATAGAAAAAGAAGACAATTCTAACAGAAGAACTGAACCAAACTTTATTTTTATTTTTATTTTTTATGTGTGGAGCTTTAATTTGGAAACGTTAAAACAATGTGGAAAAAATTAAATTAAATAAAAAATTAAAATAAAAAAAACTGGAAAGGCTGGCAATGTAGCTCAGCAGTATAGCACCTGCCTGGCAAGCACAAGGCCCCAGGTTTGGTTCCCAGTACCAAAACCAAATAAACAAAAAAACAATGTGGATAAGATCACTCACCGCACAAGAGGATGTAATTCTTGAATTAACAATCAGGAAAATATTCTTTGGGATTGATAGCAGCCCAGATCAAAGTGTCCACTGGGGAACTCCTGGAAATTACCCAGGAAAACTTAAAAATACCAAGAACAGCCATCTGCAGTGATACAGCATGCAATTCATCATTTAGGAAAGCTTCATTATCAATTATTTATGTCTTGCACTTGTTCCCTATTTTCCAAGTACATAATTTATAGATGGGGTGGTGCCTAGTTGCCATCAGCTTTTTTTTTTTTTTTTTTCCGGTACCTGAGATTGAACTCCAAACTGTGCACTTGCCAGGCAAACACTTATTCCACTGAGCTATTTCCTTGCCTCCCCTCCCACCCCCCTTTTTAAGAGAGCATTATTTATTACTTCTTGGCCTTTTGGCTAAGATCAAGTATAAAGAGAGCATTGTTTATTATGGTAAGCCCTTTCCTTTGGATAGCTTATTATAGAATGAGATTATAGCAATTTGGGGTAAGAGATACTTACGTAGTCATCGAAGTTAACATGCATAAATAAACAACATAAGCCATTAACTGCTGAACCTCAGAATATGTTTTCTGTACATTAGGGAGTATATATTTATGTTACATTAGGCAAAGTTAGAACAGTTGAAGATTTTACAGTGATGGGTTATTTGCTCTGTGATGAATAAGGAATGGAGGGAAACAGGGTTGGGCTCTAGAATTAGCATTGTTGTTCAGTGTGGGACCATGGAATTTCCAGGACCTGTGGCCAGTCAGGTGAGAGATCTGCAGAAGAAGTCCACAGGCAACAGCCTTATAGTGGCAGTGATTAAGCCTCACAAAGAAAGCCCAGATGCTCAAGTCACCTATATAAATGGCATAGTATCTGCAAATAACCTAGGCACATTTGTTTGTTTATTTATTTATTTATTTTTGAGAGAAGGTCTTGTTATGTTGCCTTGAATTCACTATGGAGCTCAGGCTCATGAGCTCATGATAATCTTCCTGCCTCAGCCTCCAGAGTGTTAAGACTATAGATGTGTGCCACAACATCCATCTTCCCATACATTTTACATAATCTCTAGGTTGTTCATAGTACCTATAATATAATAAGATGTGCAAATAGTTGCTATATTGTTTCTGGAATAATAAGAAAAAGGTTTTCACTTTTTTTTTTGGCATAGACACTATTCATTTCCCTGAATACTCTTGATCCATAGTTGGATGAATCCATAAATGCATAGCCTGTGAATACTGAAGGTTATTTTGATTTTTTGTTTGTTTTTTGCAAAGGTAAATGATTGGGACCAAGGATTAAACTCAGGCCCTTGCACTTGCCAGGCAAGCCCTTATTCTACTGAGTTATCTCCCTGGCACTGAAGGTTTTTTTTTTTGTTTTTTTTTTTTTTGAGACAGGGTCTCACTGTGCAGCTCAGGCTGGCTTTGAGCTCACTTTTGTAGCCCAGGCTGGTCTCGAACTCACAACGATCCTCCTGCCTCAGCCTCCCAAGTGCTGGGATTACAGGCATGAGCCACCACGCCCGGCTATTGAAGGTTATTTTGAAAACTGCTAAGTACAGTAAGGGGAAAGCATGAAACATTTGTCTTGCCTTTCTTATAAGATCTGTAGTCCCATGTGAGTGACAAATTATCAGACAAGGGGAAATTTCTCTCTCCAGTGTATTCTAGCTAATAAACACAGAAGGAATGACATGATATCAGTTATACTATATGCTCCTTAATAAATTAATGAATCATCAATCACCAATTTCCTCCCCCTAAAATCAGGCAACCAGATATGAACCTTTTAAATTATTCATTTAAAAATACAACAAAGTCACACTGACAATGATAGACATTTTCATTTTCTTTTTCTTTTTTTGCAGAACCGGGGATTGAACTCAGGACCTTGCACTTGCCAGGCAGGTACTTGTGCCCCTGAGCTATCTCCCTGGCCCATTGATGGACATTTTCAAAGCTCCAAAAAAACAAATCTGATCAAACTGTTGAATCTAACCACCAATTTACATGAAATAAAACAGAACAGAATTAATGATAGTTCAGGGAGGCAATCAGCAAAATTCAGTTTGGAGAAAACTACCAGGTAAATGATTGGGTTTCATCAACAAATATTTAAGAGGTATGATTAAGTAATAATAATGTTACAGCTGGGCATGGTGGTGCATGCCTATAATCCCAGCACTCAGAAGACTGAGATGGGAAGATTGCAACAAGTTCAAGGCCAGCCGAGGGTATACAGTGAGGCCAAGGTTAGTCTGAACTTCATAGAAAAACTCTATCTCAAAATCAAACCAAACCAAAACAAAACAAAACAAAACAAAAGGTTAATAGCCAGGTATGGTGGAACATGCCTATAATCCCAGCACTCACTACTCAGAAGGCTGCGGGAGAATAATTATTACAAATTTGAGCCAGCCTGAGCTACACAGTAAGTTTAAAGCCAGCCTGAACTATATAGTGAGACTCTGTCTCAAAACAAACAGTTAAGATCGATGTTTAAATACAAATAAAAATTTGTTATAGTAAAAGAAACATTGCCCATAATCCCCTTGAAAGCATTTCTTCCCCTTGTTTTTTTTTTTTTTTTTTTTTTTTTTTTTTTTTTTTTTTTTTTTTTTTTTTTTTTTTTTTTTTTTTTTTTTTTTTTTTTTTTTTTTTTTTTTTTTTTTTTTTTTTTTTTTTTTTTAATTTATTATTTATATTCTTGTTTCAGAACCTTTGTTTATTCACTCATTTTTATGGCTGTCTCAGCCCACCCCAAGGTCAGGGCTGGCGCAGCATGTGGTGCCGGGGATCGAACCGCAGTCCCTGAAGCCGCCCAAGCTTCCCCAAGCAGGGGCTCCAGATCACTGAGCCATCCCGCCGGGCCCCTTTTTTTGTCTTTTTGAGACAGGGTCTCGCTATGCAGTTGAGGCTAGCCTTGAGCTCACTTTTGTAGCCCAGGCTGGTCTCGAACTCGCACCAATCCTCCCGCCTCAGCCTCCCGAGTGCTGGGATTACAGGCGTGAGCCACCACACCCGGCTCTTCCCCTTGTTTTTAACACACTGATCCTATCATTTCTGCCAATTTCTGAAGTAGTTCTGGAGTCCTCTTTGATATCTTTTCATGACTGCGTTGATGTCTTCGATCGATTCAAAATGTTTACAGCAATTTTTGTCAAATATAAACATTGCAGTGGGTCCTCATCTACATAATTCAGCAGACACGATGCAGTGCTACTTCTGGCTTTTTCCCAAAGTCAAAATGACCATGAAAGGTAAATATTTTGAACCAATTCAGCACACTGAGACAGCCACAGCAGCACAACTTGGAAGGAGAGAAAATGCAACAGAAAACCCAAAGCACAGGCTTAATCAGTGTTTTACTTTTGCATATTATACAATACAGAGTGAGTGAAGACAAGGACCTCCCTGATCCAAGCTATTACTATCCATGTTCTTTTGTTGGTTCTCTGAAAATAGCTGTTGAGAAACAAAATGTGAGGAAATCATGGACATTAAAAACATACAGGTGCACAAAAAATACCATTCACAATAGTCATAGGGTGGGGTTGGTGAGATAGCTCAGTGGTCTAAAGCACCTGCTTAGACAACTGCAGGGACCTCGTTTCGATCCTCAGCACCACATGCTGTGCCAGCCCCACCCCCAGGGCAGGCTGAGCTGGCCATAACATAAATAAGTAAATAAAGTTTGAAAAAAAAAGTCGTCATAGGGTAAAAATAAACTGAGCATGATGGCGCAAACCTCTAATATCAGCACTTTGAGAAGCTGAGGCAGGATTTTGGGGCATCTGGCACCAGCCTAGGCTACACAGTGAGTTCAAACAGCCTAAATTACAGAGCAAGACTCTCAAAAAAAAAAAAAAAAAAAGTTAGTGTAGAGTGGCACTTGTACAACACTGAGAATATAAAGGTGCCACTGAGGGGCCAGCAAGATGGTTCAGTGGTCTAAAGCAAGCTTAGGCAACCTCAGGGACGGGTTTGATCCCAAGCACTACATGCTGTGCCAGCCCCACCCCCAGGGCAGGCTGAGCTGGTCATAATAATAAAATAAAATAAATAAATAAAAGTGCCACTGAATTATTCATTTAAAAATGATTGCCGGTTATGGTGGCACACACCTATAACTTGGGAGGCTGAGACAGGAGGATCAGTGTGAGTTCAAGACCAGCCTGGGTTACAAAGGTGAGCTCAAGGCCAGCCTGAACTGCACATGGAGACCCTGTCTCAAAAAGAGAGAAAAAAAGGTTAATTTCAGTTTGTACCAATAGTGCCAAAAATGGGAGGTTAAGGTAAGAAGAGTGAGCCCAAGAGAAGGAGACCGGTTTGGGCAACACAATGATTAATAATAATTAACATATAATTAATAGTAATTAACACACAATTAATCTGTAATTACATGAGTGAATGAATGAATGAATAAGTAAATAAATAAAAGGCAAATTATCTTTTATTTTTTGAAACAGGGTTTCATTAGATGTACTTCAGGTTGGTCTTAAAGTTACTCTGATGCCTCAGACTCATAGTGATCCTCCTGCCTCTGTCTCTCCAGTGCTGGGAATACAAACATGTGCTACCACACTGGACTTGTAAAGATAAATTAGGTTGCATCTCAATTTTTTTAAAAAGGAGGGCATACTATGAATAGCAAAACATCCAGATTAACATTGTCATTTGTATTTATTTATTTATTTATTTATTTATTTTGTGGGATCAGGGATTGAACTCAGGCCCTCATACTTACGAGGCAAATGTTTATTCTACTGAGCTATTTCCCTGACCCCCTGTCATTTGAATTTTATTATTTATTTATTTTTTTCTTGTTTCAGAACTTTCTGTTTGTTTGTTTATTTATTTTTATGGCCGGCTCAGCCTGCCCTGAAGGCAGGGCTGGCACAGCATGTGGTGCCGGGGATCGAACCGCGGTCCCTGAAGCTGCCCAAGCTTTCCTAAGCAGGTGCTTTAGACCACTGAGCCTTCCTGCCAGGTCCTTGAATTTTAGCTTTAGGTTTCAAGTGTGTATTATAAGAAATATACAGAACTTTACCAAAATTATTCCTCTTAAATGTCATCTGTGAGATAGATGACACTGGGCCCATTTTTCAGTTGGGACATGGAGGGCGGAAGAATCCAGTGACAACACCCAACTCCATGGCTAAGACAGCAAAAGCAGAGAGACAAGGCTTGAGCCTGAGGCCAGGACACCTTCAGCCCCCATGTCCCAATCATACATCATGTCAGCTCTCTGACAGTGGCAGAAAGCTGCAGGAGGGCAGGAGGGGACAGAAACCACCCTTGTCTCTCTGTACACATACTCGGCAAGGCTGATGGCTGATGGCAAAACCATGCCAGATGCTTACATTTAACAATACAAGACACATACTAACAATATAAGGTGAAATCTGACTCTGAATACCAAGAGGAATTACAAAGATCACTTAGATCCTTATGAGACACAATTTCACTATGATTGCCAGAGTCCCTCTAAGTTTCTAGAGGTTCTATGTCCAGACCAAAACAGAATCAGCTTTCTGCCAGAATGCCAGAGGGACTGATCACACACGACTGTTTTAAGATCACCATCTAAAAATGCTTCATTGTCAGGTGTGGTGATGCACTCCTGTAATTCCAGCACTTAGGAAGTTGAAACAAGAGGATCATGGCAAGTTTGAGGCCAGCTTGGGCTACATAGAGAGTTCAAGCCCAACCTGAACTACGAAGTGAGACCCTATCTCAAACAAAACAAAACCGACAAAAAAAACCACGTATGTGTCTATCAACAGGAAACATGTTTTGTTTTGCTTTGGTACTGGGACCTTTGCACTGAGCTACATCCTCAGCTCTTTTTTATTTTTCAGTTTGAAACAGAGTCTTGCTATGTGGCTCAGTTGTCTAGGCTGGGCTTGAGCTAATAGTCCTGCTGCAGCGTCCTAGAGGGTGGAGATCACAGGCATGCATCAAAGTGCCTGGTTAATATTTATTTGTTTGTTTACTTATATTTTATGGGACTGGGAATTGAACTCAGGACCTTCACACTAAACTGTATCTCCAGCGTTTTTTTAAAAAAATTCTTTTTGGTACAGAATCTCACTAAGTCACTAAGCTGCCCCACTCTAGACTCAAACTCAGGGGAATGAACTCAGGACCTTGAGTTTGCCAGGGAGGCATTTAAGCCACTGAGTTATCTCTCCAACCTTAGACTCAAACTTGTGATCCTTCTGTCTCAGTCTCCCACTGTGCTGGGATTACTAACATGCACTACCACACCTGGCTATTATTTTTTATTTATTTATTTATTTATTTATTTATTTTATTTATTTTTTTTTCTGGCTATTATTTTTATAATAAAGAAAAGTAAGTTATTTTCATTTTTAAAAGCAATAAGGTATCTTGAAGATTTGGCACACTTATCCACAAATTAACACCTCTCTCTTCTTGTTTTTTTTTTTTTTTTGGTGGGACCAGGGTTCGAACTCACAACCTTGCACTTGCCAGGCAGGCACTTGTGTGGCAGAACTATCTCCCTGGCTCCAACACCTCTCTTTAAGAAGTAATCTTTAGGGCAGTGGTTCTCAACCTGTGGGTTATGACCCTAGCAGACCCTATCTCAAAAAAAAAAGCAATTAAAGGTTGTTTATTCACATTTTTATGGCCGGCTTAAGCCACTGAGCTATCTCCCCAGCCCCTAAAGCAGTAGCTCTCAACCTTTCTAATGCTGTGACCCCGCAATACAGTTCCTCATGTTGCGGTGACCCCAAACCAAAAAATAATTTTGGTGGGTACTTCAAAACTGTAATTTTGCTACAGTTATGACTTGGAATGTAAATACCTGATATGCATTATGTATTCTCATTACTACAAATCAAATATAATTTAAACAGTGATTAATCACAAAAACAATATTTAATTATATGTTGAGAAACATTTATTACTAATTCCAATAAATAACATTTCACCATGGCAAAGCATGGGTTTGAATATGTATTTTCCTGAGGGCAGGGCTGGTGCAGCATGTGGTGCCGGGGATCGAACCGCGGTCCCTGAAGCCGCCCAAGCTTTCCCAAGCAGGGGCTTTAGACCACTGAGCCATCCCGCCGGGCCCCTCGGCTGACTTTGAACATATGACCTTCTTGCCTCAGCCTTCCATCGTGAATCTTCCTATTTAATTTTTTTTTTTTTTTAATTTTTCTTGTTTCAGAACTTTATTTATTTATTTATTTGTATGGCAGGCTCAGCCTGCCCTGAGGGCAGGGCTAGCACAGCATGTGGTGCTGGGGATCGAACCGTGGTCCCTGCAGCTGCCTAAGCTTTCCTAAGCAGGTGCTTTAGGCCACTGAGCCATCCTGCCAGGCCCCTCTATTTAATTTTTGAACAGCTAGGATTACAGGTGTGTGTCACCACACCCTACTGCCTTTGCCCCATGTGAAGTTTTACCAATACCTATCCTTTTCTCTTTCTATTTTATTTTTTAAAAGTCAGAACATAGGGGCTGGGGAGATAGCTCCGAGGCACAAGTGCCTGCTGGGCAAGTGCAAGGTCGTGAGTTTGAACCCTGGTCCCACCAAAAAAAAAAAGTCAGAACATGTATTTCTAGGCCCAGCGGGATGGCTCAGTGGTCTAAAGCGCCTGCTTGGGAAAGCTTGGGTAGCTTCAAGGGACCACGGTTCGATCCCTGGCACCACATGCTGCGCCAGCCCTGCCCTCGGGGCGGGCTGAGCTGGCCATAAAAATGAATGAATAAACAAACAAAGGTTCTAAAACAAGAAAAACAAACAAACAAACAAACAAACAAACAAATAAATAAAATAAATTCTTTTTTAAAAATTGCTAAAAAAAAGCCGGTCGTGGTGGCGCACGCCTGTAATCCCAGCACTCGGGAGGCTGAGGCAGGAGGATCGGTGCAAGTTCGAGACCAGCCCGGGCTACAAAAGTGAGCTCAAGGCCAGCCTCAACTGCATAACGAGACCCTGTCTCAAAAAGATTAAAAAAAAAAAAAAAA
>PVJA010036015.1:0-21381 GCA_004027025.1 Myocastor coypus | reverse complement strand
AAAAAAAAAAAAAAAAAAAAAACTTCAAAAAAAACCCACACATTTATATGGAAAATTATAACAGTTGTGTAGGGAATGGAATTATGTGTAACTACTTTCTCTGCAGCTTGAATTTTGTGAGGCAATATTCTATTTTATAAGCATCACAGAAGTAGGAGAAAATATGACAAGCAACTGTAATTTATGAAATAAAGCCATTAATCTAACTTTTCATTCAAGTTGTAAATATAAAATAATTAATAAAAACTACAGATAAGAGGTCAATAAATAGATGTGATTTAAGTCAGTGGTGCTATAAAGTGAACTTACAATGACCCAGAACAGAATAATTCATTTGCACTCATGTTCTGTTAGAAATAAATTTGTTACTAGTACAGTGGTTCTCACAAACCAAAGTAGAAGGCGGGTGTGATGGCACATGCCTGTAATTCTAGCACCTGGGAAAGTGAGGCAGGGGGACTGCTGTGAGTTTGAGGTCAGCATAGGCTACATAGTTACTTCAAGACAAGCCTAAACTTCATAGCAAGACCCATCCTCAATAAAACAAAACTACAAGTAGGTTGTTGTGCAATTTCTATTAATCTTGACTCCTTCAAAGATCTCAATGCAAAAAATATTTTAACCTTCTTACACAGGATATATTGAACATAATCTTTTAAAATGAAGGGTTCTAGTTATTAACTGAGTAATTATATACTTACTTTCTTGCAATAATGATTTCTTAAGATAATTAAATCTCTAATTATTTTATTATTATAATTATTAACCCATGTCAATTATAGAAATTACTAGGTCTCACCATATTTCCCTATCATGCTTTGATCATGTCCCTCCTCCCTTCTGTTTTCTTTCATCCTTCCCCACCCACGTTCTCTTCCCTAATCTTTTAGCTTTGAGGCCTTTTTTTTTCTAGTTTCCATGTATGGGAGAAAACATACAATACTTACCTTTATCTGGTTTACTTTATTTAAAAGTTACTTTATCCTTCAGTTCCGTCTATTTTCTTGCAAATCATAGGATTTCATCCTTTACGGCAGAAATATATATATATATATATATATATATATATATATATATATATATATATAATTTTTATTTATTTATATGTTGATGACTATATAGGCCGATTCCATATCCTGGCTAACAGTGCCACAATCACCAGAGTGAGCAGATAACTGCTGTGCGCCGGCTTCACTTCCTCCATTACAGTCCCGCAGCACACTCCTACAATCATAACACTCTAGTGTCAGTTTTTTTAAGGAAATGCCATACTGTTTTCCATAGTGGCTGTACTAATTTACTTATTTACCAACAGTACATAAAGATTTCCACTGGTGCTCATCCTTGAAGAGTTTGTTATGTTTTGTTTTTCATAACAGTCAGTTTTCATACATTTACTGACCATTTTTGCTTCTTTTAAGAGATGTCCACTCAGATCATTTTCCAAATTTTTGACTGGCTTATTTGTTCCTTTGTTCAACATTGAGTTCTTATAGATTTTGGATATTAATGTTCTATCAGATAAATAGCTAGTAAAGGTTTTTTCTATAGTATGTGTCTGCTCTGTCACTATATTTTCTGGAATTAGCCTTTTTCATTTGATGTAATATCACTTGTAAGTTCTTACCTTTATTTGCTGGACATCTGGAGTCCAATTTAGAAAAGTATTTTCATACCTATATCTTACAGTGTTTCCCCAGTGTTTTCAAAATTTCAGGTCTTAGGAAATATTTAATCACTTTTATGAAAGAATGGCTGCAGATAGGATTTTTGTCTTTCATATTTCTGAATATTCTTTGTATCTGTGTCTCTGTCTCTCTCTTTATGTGTGTTTGTGTGTGTGTGTGTGTGTGTGTGTAAGAGAGAGAGAGAGAGAGAGAGAGAGAGACTGCCAGCACTTCCATCCATGTCATTGCAATTGGAAAAGCCATAGCTGGAGAATACAACTCCCGACCATACAGCCATAAATGTTCAGGACAGGAATGGACATATGATTGAAAACTGGCCATTCAGTTCCTTCTCCAGAAATTTGAACAGAACTGGAAAGGGAAGATGGGGGAGGGTGATCAGTCTCTCTCCAACTGGCTAGACTTGCCTATGAAAATCCTGAGTGACTTCTGAAGATCATATTTCTGTCCTGTGAACTTGGAAGCAGAGAAGGTGGTAAGAGAAAACAGCAGATGCACAGAGATGAGAAATGGAAAGAGACCTGGCAGTTTCCAAAAGCCTACATCCAGGCCCTTCCTGAGGCCCAGCTAAGTATGGCCATTAGGTTTAAAGGGATGCTATGTATCCTAAGAGTAATAGTCAAAATAGTGAATGGGCAGGGAGCAAACAGGACCAGACAGCTGATAATTATGCCTGGAAGTTCATTGCCATTACAAGCATAGGGTTCTCAGAAACTCCTAGGGGGACCAACCAGATAGCTTAGCCAACTAAAATACCTGCTTAGGCAGAGCGCAGTGACTGGGGTTTGATCCATGCCATGCCAGCCCTGCCCCTGGGGCTCACTGACATGGCAATTGAGAGACTGGGTATGGTGGCTCGCACCTGTAATCCCAGCACGTGGGAGGCTGAAAATAGGGCAATCACTACAAGATGTATCTGTGTAGTGAGACCATGTAGATCCTATACTAAATACATTTAAAAAAAAAAGAAAGAAACCCCTGGGGGATGAATTGAGGCATCTGTGTAGGGCACATGTAGGTCTCAGAGGGGTAGCAACAAAATATCTTCAATTGTAAACGGCAAGTGTCACCACACAAGAGCGGGCAGCCATCACCCCTCTTGGTGTGCTTACAGGAAATGTTACTTTCTAACTTAAGCAATTTGAATGGCTTCTGATACTCACAAGTGTAAGAGTGCTAAGGAATATGGTTTATGCTGTGGCATAAGCTGCCATCAAGATGTTGACTAAATGTGACAGTAACTTTATTTCAGCTTCAGATGCTCAAACTTGAAAGTAATTTTATTGGATTTCTCACCCAAATTTATTTTTCAACCTGATAATTTAGTCATAAGGTAAGAAAAATGTGCCTTTTAATTCAATAAAAACATCAGAAATACAATCTGCTAATTATTTTCCTATATGGTCATTGTAAAAAAAATATAAAGAGCAAAAAATTTAACATACTTATCCAACCAATCATCAACTTGTTGATATATATCATCCAACAATACATATATTTGACATATTATTTTAATTTTATGTGTTTAAATAATCTCCAGTTTTTGCAAGAATGTTTTCACATGAGAACTACTTTTTACTTAATATGTTATAATCTTTCCACAAAACCCAGATTTTTAATTCTGTAGCACTGTGTTACATTTCTTGGGTATTTAGGCACTGGGGGAAGGAAGAAGACAGATTTTCAGTCATTTGAGGTACAAGGTTTGCATAGCTCTTTACTCACAGTTCAGATCTCGTGAGAACAAAGGTTGACCTGTTCAGGTAGCATTATTCAGGTCCCCACTCTTACTTTGGAAGCCACTTAGTCACATTTGACTGTCTGAGAAGGGATGACATTACACATTCAGCAACAGATCCACTGAAGTCAGTGAAGTTCACTATTTCATCTGCAGCATTAGTTCCTGAGTTGCAAAAATGGAGGAAGACAAATGAGCTATGGAGTCTTCTATATCACTTGGCTTTTGTAATTTTGTCCATGGGAAGCAAAGGCTATTTAAGTGGGGGGAGCCATATGCATCCAGGCCCTCAGACTTCCATGCAGAGTAGTCCTGTTAGGTGACACAGGATCATGTCACCTAACACCAGCTGAGGACAAATCATCCCCAGTGATTGACACAGAAACACCTGAGAATTTAAATGGAGTGGCCACAAGGGTAGCTACAGGCATCTGGAATTAAAAATAAGGAAAGCTACTAAACCAGGTGAGACCAGGCAGATTGGTGCTGCCTACAAGCCCTGTAAAAGGCTGCAGGAGGGGGTGGGAGAGAAAAAAGAAAAAGAAGAAGAAGAAAAATACCAACTTGCCATTTTGGTCTGCATGGATAAAAGTACAATGTTCAAAAACCAAAAAGGAGAGGCTGGGGAGAGAGCTCAGAGGCATAAGTACCAGCCTGAGTTTGATCTCCAGTACCAAAAGAAAAAAGAAAAAACCAAAAAGGGGTAACAGTCTCCTGAATGCCAGGTTCACTTATCCACTCATTCAGATGCTTGGGTCTGAAAACCTCATATAAGGTTGGCAAATTAGGGGGTATCCAAGTCAGAGTCAGAAGGTCACATGAAGATTTCAGAGAGCAAGTAGCATTTATTTTGAAAAGAAAAGACCAAGTTACCCTCCATGCAAATTTGAAAGAGTCTAAATGTCTATCAAAAGAGAAATATTTCAATATACTATGTCAATAATATGGAATACTGGGCAATCATTGAAAACCCCACATGCAAAGAACAATAAATGTAGTGATAGTGAGAATATGAAATAAATTTGCTTAAAAATAATCTTTCTATAGCCGGACGTGGTGGCGCACGCCTGTAATTCCAGCATTTGGGAGGCTGAAGCAGGAGGATCAGTGTGAGTTTGAGACCAGTCTGGGCTACAAAAATGAGCTCAATGCCAGCCTGAGCTGCATAGTGAGACCCTATCTCAAAAAGACAAATAATAATAATAATAATAATAATAATAATAATAATAATAAATAATAATCTTTCTCCTTTAAATGTTTATAAATCAGTTGGTATATAAAAATTAGTGAAAGACAGAAAGTAAAAGTTCAGATTTGTGGCAGGTGGGGGAGACACTGTGAATGTGTGTATGTTTTCATTATATATAGCTAACATGCCTTAATGAAATTTGGAAAGGCGGGAAATTGTTATACTGAATGATAGATGACTTTTAAGATCTCTTCTGATTCTAATGCCTCAAAAATTAGCAATAAAGATCCTCTCTGTATGTCCTTCATGTAATATTGGACAACTCCATTCAACTTCTCTCGTTCATTTTAAAATATGAGAAATAACAGATGGGATGTAGGTCAGTGGTAGGGTGCTTGCCTTGTGCCACAAGACGATAGGTTCCATGCCCAGCACTGCACAAAAGAGGAAAAAATAACATTTATTTAGACCTATATAGACTTAACAGGTGAGATAGAGAAGTTATTTCCATTAGATTATATATGGCACCCAAATGAACAGTTATTTGTTGTAAATTTACATTTCTATTTAATGTAGTGCCCGTAACATTAGAATCATTAATGAACACACCAGACTCGGCCAGGACTGTAGAGGCCCTTTTCTTTCTTTGTAGTTCTAGGGCTGTGTCTGTGCTAGGTAAGTCCCCGGGTGCTGAGCTACATACCTAGCTCAGGTATCTACGTGTGGGCCATTGCTCATCTCTTATTACCACATTAACACAACACAATTGTGTCACAATATGTCCTTCCAATTGGCATTATGCATGCCACAGTGACTCAGCCAGCTTTTGTGACTGGGCTGAATAATGTTCAGTCTCCTGGACTCAAGTGATCCTTCTGTCTCAGCCTCCCAAGTGACCCGGACTAATATTTCAATGCTGCAGGCACAGAGAACCATGCTTGAGAATTTTTGAAATTTGGACATTTTTTTAAAAAATAGGAGTAAGAAGAAAACCATAAATGCAAATTAATGCTGCAATGAATACCACTTCATCTGCACTAGAATGACTAAAAAAGTTGAAAAAAGACAATGACATAGCCGGGCATGGTGGCGCACGCCTGTAATCCCAGCACTCGGGAGGCTGAGGCAGGAGGATCGGTGCGAGTTCGAGACCAGCCTGGGCTACAAAAGTGAGCTCAAGGCCAGCCTGAACTGCATAACAAGACCCTGTCTCAAAAAAAGACAAAAAAAAAAAAAAAAAAAAGAAAGAAAAGAAAAAAGACAATGACAAATGTTGATGTAGATGTAGGAAAATTGAAACTTTTGTATATTGTTGGTAGAAATGTGAAATGATACAGCCATTCTAGAAAATAGTTTGGCATATCCTCAAAACCTTAAAAGTGGGGCTATCATTTGTCCTGGCAAATCTACTTCTAGATGTTTCCCAAAAGTAATGAAATACTCCAGATACCCATCAACTGATAGATAAAAGAAAATCGAAGTATTAGTACAATGAATATTATCAAGCAACAAAAGGAAGAGTCTATATATGCTACATCATGGACAAACATGAACATTATACTAAGCAAAAGAAGATAGTCACAAAATATCACAGTGCATAATTCCTTGCTTAGGACCTGTTTAGGCAAATTTGTAGAAACAAAGTAGGTTAATGATTGCCACAGCTAAGAGGGAAGGGGAAATGAGATCGGGAAATGAGGTGTGGACAGGTTTCTTTTTGGGGTGGTGAGATATTATAGATAAATTGTGATGGTGGTTATACAACTCTGAATACCCATTCTGAGGACCTCCTGAATTGCATACCGTAGGGCCGGCAGTATAGGTCTGTGGATTAAGCCCTTGCTTAGGGAAGTTCAAGGGCCAGGGTTCGGTTCTTGGCCCTGCCTGCCATGCCAGCCTGCTCTTGAGCTCGCTGAGATGGTGATGGAGTCTGAGCATGGTGGCACATGCCTGTAATCCCAGCACTTGGGATGTACAAGCAGGAGGATCACTATGAGTCAGTAGTGAGACCCTGTACAAAAAAAGAAAGAAAGAAAGAAAGAAAGAAAGAAAGAAAGAAAGAGACAAAAAAACAAATGAATTGCATACTTTATACGGATTAATTATACAATATATAAACTATATTTCTGTAAAGCTACAATGCGTTTGGTTTGCTTATTTATTTTTGAACTACTAGAAATTGAATTCCAGGCCTGCACAATGAGCTACATCCTGGATCTTTTTTCTTTCTTTCTTTTATTTTGAGACAGGCTTTTGCTGAATTACGTAGGCTGGGCCTTGAATTTGCAATCCTCCTGCCTCAGCTTCCCAAGTAGCTGGGATTGCAGGTGTGTAACACTGTATCTGGCAATAGAATTATTTTTAAAACAAGAAAATTTTATTTTTATGAGTCTACTTTAGCTTCCTAAATTTCTCTACCTGCTATCAAGGCTGTTATAATATTTTTTAGATGTAGCTTCATAACCAAGATACCACCACAAAATAGTGTATAGTGTTCCAGTACCGTATTCAGCTGTGAGTCAGAGCTTTAAAATAAAAGGCAGAAAATAAACCAATATGGCCAGCCAGATTTAGACCTTGTAGAAAGCACTACAAATGTAGAATGTTAGAATTGTGATCTAGCTAAAATTACAGTACAGATCTGTCAAATGGATCAAAAGTCAGTTCCTGATTTGAGCCAGTCTTTCAAAGACCATAAGAGGATACTAGAGTAATTTTTTAAGTCACAGAAACTTAGAGAAGATATTTCTAGAATAAGGAAAGAAGAGACAGAGATGTTTACCAAAGAGTACAGTATAGAAGTGCAAGTCATTTTTTCCTACTTGCCCTGTCTTACTGACGGGATTGGAAGAGGACTCACATGCTTTCCTTCAGAGTCCCTCAGTGGCACTGTCATAGCCCTGCCAGAGAGAATTACAGTGACCAGTTTCTGCCCTCCCATCACTGCCTGTGGTTCCATAGCCTCTGATACACACTTGCATCTTTGTTCCTCAAATCAGCCAGGCCCTCTGCCTTACAGCCTTGGCCAGGCTGGTCTCTCTACCTCAAGAAAAACTCTTTGGTTTTAGAGATGAAATATGGCATTCTTTGTTAATTTCATGCCCATGGCGGGAATCTCTAGAATCTACTGCAACTCTTGTGGTTATTTTCTACTGAAGGAGGCGCTGGGACTTTCCAAGAAGGAACAGCTGTCAGCATCTGCCTTAGTCTGAGGCCTGGCTTCCCTTACCACATGAAAGGAACCATCTTTCTCCAGGAGCTGGTGGAGGAAACACAGAGATACTTCCAAACTGTTTACGTCCCCTGCCTCTCCTGTCCACTTCTCATGAAGTGCAGCTGTGAGCTCTCTTTTAATAGTTTGTGAAACCCAGATGGAGTTGGGAAGAGGCTAACTGCTAATTGTTAGAGTGATAAACTCTACACGTCCCGCCCATGAAGGCAGCCACGGAATGCGTACAGTCCAGTACCTCAATGCCTGGGGACTCCGCCTGTACAGACTTCCAGGAAAAACATAATGAAATGAAGGAGGATGCCTAAAGTAATCAAATGAATTAACATCTTTTAGCACCTATTTGCCAATATTCTCCTAACCTTGCATTGTTATCTTTTTATTCATTTATTTTTTTTTGTGGGACCAGGGTTCAAACTCACGACCTTGTACTTGCCCAGCAGGCACTTGTGCCTCGGAGCTATCTCCCCAGCCCCTAACCTTGCATTTTTAAAAAGACGTCATGGAGAAGATAAAAAAGGCAGGAAAGCTAAACATTTTGTCACAGATTCATCTTTCAGAAGTCCACAGTTTACTTGAGCCCAAAATTTCCACACATCACAATGGAAAAGACTTCATTTAACAATTATATATGTGTAGAGACAGAGTAATGATCCTCCAAAGATGTTTACATCTTGACTCCAGGAATATTCGAACATGTTAAAATTGCAAGTGAAGTCAGTCACCGATTCACTGATTTTACATAGGGAGATTATTTGGTAGTATCCATGGGTCCAGTGTAATTACAAAGGCCCTAAAAGTAGAAGATAGAGGTAAAAGAGGAGGCTGGAGAAAAGACACAGGAATGGAGGCATTAAAGTTCTGGCTTTGGAGATGGAGAAAGAAGGACAAGGAAAAAGGTAAAAGCAAGGAGGTACATTCCTAGAGCTTCCAGCGGAAAGAAGGCTCCTGACATCTTGATCATCACCTGCTGGTCTTGTAATTTACCGAACAGCACGGGAATAAATTTGTGTTATTTCAGGCTACAAAGTCTGTGGTGATTTGTTATACCAACGACAAAAAACAAACATGCCATATAATAAATTCTAAATTGATATTACCAGAAAATACATTAATAAATGGAGAGAACAATGCTGACTACAGTTGTTAGGGGAAATGATATAGGAAGGCAGAGAAAGAAGAAAAGAAGGAAGGGTAACAGGCAGGGAGCAAGGAAAGGATTGTTTTATGCATCATAGACCCTTTTACTCTTAGGAGGAACAGAGATTGAAAATATTACTTTGAATGTTTCAAACAAATGCAGGAAATTTTTCAGATCCAAAGTGACATCAGGGAAATCAAGAAGTCTGAGGTGAAAGTCCAGCCTCTGAGGGGTAACTCACCCTCCCCTGCCTGAATCACTAAGCCTCATTACAGAGGCCTCTCAGTCCAGCCATTTGGAGCAGTCTTCATTGTTCTCATCTGTATTGGGGGATTGCTTGCTCAGAAAATAAATCTGTTTTAAGGATTCTTCTGCCTTTGCCCTACAACATGTCTGTCTTCCTGATCTAAAAGCAGCAAAAGAGAAAGGGCTGCTTTTACCCTTTTAGAGATGAAGCTGAGGCCTCAGGTCTTGAGCAGCTTGGAGCATCTTTCTCAACCACGGAGGCCTTGGTCACACGTCTGTTCTCTGACAGCACAGATTCCCGTCACGCTCCTGCTCCCAAGAGTCCCCCACCCCCATCAGGCAGTGTGCTCTGCTGGCCATAGATGCTCCTTCCTCTGAGCTACTAAACAGCATTCCACTCTTCAGGGCCCGGCAAGATGATGGTAGGTGAAGTGACACATGGACAGGATGCCAAGCCTGGCTGATTATGGCACCCTCCAGGAGCACAGCCCCTGTTTGCAATTCATGGTGTCAGTCTGGTCTCCCAGAGGAGGAAGTGGACCCTGGCAGCCCACTGAAGCCTGACACAGGGGCGTTGAGGAAGCAAGGAAGGGTGGGGGCAGGACCACAACTGCTGCCAGCCATGGGATAAGCTCAGGACCAGATACTGCTAGTTAGGTGTTTAAACCAGTGAGATTTGCATATGATGACTCCTGATCTGGAGCGTAAAAAGACTCAGAGGAGAACTTGGGCTACCAACCTCAGCAGCTGGCTGTCCTGTATAAATTGTTAGTGACTGTACAGTTAGTAGGAACTCATCCCAAAGCCAGCTGTGTACCACATGTCTCATGTTAGAGAAAAATTAGAGATGTGTTCCATGCACAGAAGTTACACATGTACAGATACAGAACATAACTAGTGTACGTGAGGGTGCTAAATGAAAGAACTCTGAGCATGTGGACCAGTATACAAGGCAAGCATACCTTTTGTCACTTAAAGATGTCACTGGGCATTCATAAAATTTGTGGAGTGGAGGATTTCTCTGATTACATGATTGGCTGTCACTCAGGAAGAAGACCCTAAGCCTTGCAGCTACTCCAATAGCCTTATTTATTTATTTATTTATTTATTTATTTATTTATTTATTTATTGGCTCAGTCCACCCTCAGGGCAAGGCTGGTGCAGCACGGGGTGCTAGGGATCAAACCACGGTCCCCTGCACCTGCCTAAGCTTGCTTACACAGGTGCTTTAGACTGCTGAGCTATCTTGCCCTGCCCCAGTAGCCATTTTAAGTGGACTGCTAAGCCCATAGAAAGCCAAAAGGACTGAAGAAAACAAGTGACCACAAAACTGATTTTCTGTCACTAGAATAAAAGACCTAAAAATTGGAATCTCTGCTCCAACATTCCATTGAGTAGGGTTGCCAGTGATATTTGAAAAACTTTGCCCTTTTAATCTTGGCCATACCTCCTCTTCTTTCACTGTTTATTTCTACTATCATCCCCAAATATATGAGGCAATTTTTTTTCTTTTTTTTTTACATCCACTTTCCTTAAGCTCGGCTCAGTTCTATTAACCTTTCTGTGGTAATTTATAGTTAATATCTATATAGCATCAGTGCATGTAAATAGCGTCTGTGGGCACTGGCAACATGGGGAAAGCATTGTGCTTAAGCAGCACCAGCATATTTGCTCAGAACATTATGGAAGAAACTGCTGAGATCCCTGCGGGAAATTATTTAGTCAAATTCTACAGAAGATTAACATCATTTTATAACAGTCTTTGTTATAGTGCATCTAGAAGTTTCAGGAAAAGGTGTGGAACACAAGATTTTATCATTCTGTAGTATTGGTTTCTGAGCTGTGGCTAAAAAGAAAACATTTGGGAACCATAAATGTCAGAGATGTTCATATTTGCTTGTAATCTGTCAAGATCAGCAGATATGAGATATCTGTCCATGTCCCTGGAATGAATGGAAAGAAAGGAGAAATCCTTCCTTGGTTAGGGTAATGTCATACAACAAATTATTCACCTTCTCTCAGCCCAAAGCAGTCTCTGACTTTTCAAACCTGACTACCCAGAATCATAGGCAGTTCCAGCTGGCCCAGTGAACCTGCTACTGAAAACTCACTGGAAATTTGAGTGATATTGTAGCCATTTCCACCTGTCTTTCATTCATCCACCTACTCCTCACCAACCTATCAATGTCCTGGATTTGCAAGGTCTTTGCTAGATACTGTGAATAAGCAGGACGTGGCTCTTCCCCAGAGGCTGATAAAAGACACGCTGAAAAGGTAATTCCACAAATTGTTATTTAACTGCAGCTCAATAAGTGCTTTAGAAGAAAGGCACTAGCGCAACAGGAGAATTTAGCACAGGTAGTCTGCACAAGGGGGTGGGAGTGGCCAAGGGCAGTGTCTCTGAAAACAAGTGTCACTTGCCCTGATTCTTGAAGTATAAATAGGAATTCCTCAGGCAAATGGCATGTGTTGGGTGCACAGTGGGGTTGGAGGATCCAGGCAGCTAGATGAGCAAGTAAGAGGGCTGTGCTGTGTGGAGGGCCTCAGCACAACTGACAGGAACGGGAAGGCCTGTGTGAGGAGAGCATGGCAGATGGGGTGGGGGTGGGGAGGAAGATCTGCCCCAGTTCTACCCTGGGAGGGCCTAGGCAGGACAAAGCTGAGTGGTCTAGCTTATCCCCAAAGTAGCCACAATTCTGAGCCTGTGACCCTCTGGGGCTCTTCAACCTGAGCAGTCCCTAATTCCTACCAGCCTGCATCCCTAAAGTGACCTCGGTCTACCATCACAGTGAAGTACCAGCAATGAAGAACAAGTACGTTGTGTGTTGGAGCCTCATTCAAATCCTGCTTTGACTAAAGCAACCTTGAATCTGGATACAGAGGAAATATAACTCAGATTAAATATAGACAACCTAAAGAAAGGATTGTTGATTTGGAGGTTCAAGATAGTATCACGATTGAGTAAGAAAATGTCCTCACTTTCCTCAGAATTTAAGAGTGAATGCTGATGATGTCTACAATTTTAATTAAATTAGTTTACCAAAATGTATATGCATATGGCAAAATGTTAGTAATTGCTCTGGTGGATATGTGGGAATTGATATACTGTTCTCTTTACTTTTATGTTTGAAAATGCTCGTAATAAGCCATTAAAACCATGAAAAGAAAAAGTAATACTATTAGTCATCAAGCTGGCTCTGGTATTATCTTAGGAAAAAGCACATCAAGAACAAACCATCTGTCCACACAAGCAAAGGACATGAATTAAATTTGTGCAGTTTCCTCTCAACTTCCTTTTTCAAGTTTCTAATATCAGCCTGTGAAAATTCTGTTCAAAATAATAAAGTTCTGCTTTTTCTGCCCCTTCCGCTCCCACCCCCGCCCCCAACCCTCAGCCCCCACCCCCCAGTGCCACTGGAGCTGCATCATTCACTCTAATGCCTGCTAAAGCTTGCATGCTGTCTGCCTCAGCCATCATCAGGATTATCTACCAGGACCTTATCAGACATGATGTGATGTTCTCTGACATTTACATGATCTGGGAGATGGCAGACAAGCTATGCCTGGAGGTGGAGGGCAAGATGGTCAGTAGAACATAGAGGACTCGCTCACTGGTGGTAATGCCTCTGCTGAAAGCCCAGAGGGTGAAGGCACCAAAAGTACAGTAGTCACTGGGGTAGATATTGGAATGAACCATCACTTGCAGGAAACCAGCTTCACAAAAGAGGTCTCCAAGAAGTACATCAAAGGTTATATGAAATCAATCAAAGATAAACTTGAAGAACAAAGGCCAGAAAGAGCAAAACCATTTATGACAGGAGCAGCAGAGCAAATCAAGCACATCCTTGCTAATTTCAAAAATTATCAGTTCTTTGTTGGTGCAAACATGAATCCAGATGGCATGGTTGCTCTCCTGGACTACCGTGAGGATGCTGTGCCCTTACTTATGATTTTCTTTAAGGATGGTCTAAAAATGGAAAACTGTTAATGGATTCTGTGGTAACCTTGGATCTGTCACTTGCTATAACTGGCTGCTGCTTGTCATCTACACAACACCAGGATTTTACACAAATGGGACTGATGTTATCTCAAACACTTTGCTTACTTTGACCATGATTTATTTGGAGTGGAAGCATTGTTTTTTAGGGGAAAAAAAAACACATGATGTAGGTTGTCTAAAAATAAAGTGCATTTTAGCTCACTTGAGAGAATGCCTCTTAGTTTAATACATATCTAAACTAAGTCCATTGTAGTGTTTGTGGAGAAGATAGAACTTCGTCAGAGACCACTGCTAAAAAGCATAAGACTGTCTTCAAATAACTACTGCAGTGGAACTACTTCTGAGACTGGAATATAGGACAAGAATCAAAGTTTTAATTCTGCATTGCAGAGATGGGAAAGAAACTATGCTCATAGCAGTGCCACCATTGGAAGTGTTGCCTTACATATTTCATCACCTACAGTGGAAGTAGCTAACCCTGGAAGAGATTACCAAAAGAATAAAAAGACTTACCTCAGTTGGAAGCAAACAAAACAAAACAAAATGTTCTGAGAAGGAATGCACTAACTAGCGCACACACATTGTGGGTGGGCCTTGGCACCTGCGATTCTCCACTCACTGGGCACATTCAAGACCTTCCTCTGGTTTGGCTCCAACCCTCGAGAGCCAACATTTTCCCCTGTTCTCAGCAATAGCAAGTCTATCAGTTTGGATTCCGTATCCCCTCAGAGTGCACACTGGGAAAGGGCAGTGGCTGATGCTCTTTGAGGCCCCTCAAGCTGCTTGATTCTCCATCTAAGAATGGTGACCAGTAATCTCCTAGCAGACAAAGTGTGCAGAGAAGGGAACAGTAGCCCAGTGTGAGATTCTCATGGAGCACCAAGATGAGGCTGCCCTCACACTATCACAGTCAGGTGAGCCAGAGAGCCTCGGGCCTGAAAGCTATGAGAATGGAGTTGCCAGATGAGACACAGGGCCCCCAGTTAAATTTGATGTTCAGACAGTGAATCATGTTTTAGTTTAACTATGTCCCATGCAACACTGAGGGCGCACATATACTAAAAAAGTAGTTGCCTATCTAAAACTGAAAATCCTTTATTTCTTCTAGATTTGTCAAACCTACATAGCAATGAGAAGGTCCAAATGTGTATGCAGGAAAAGAGAAAATGGCGGGAAAAGAGAAAATAGTGGCATTCAAATTATCCAATTCTAGAATGTCTTAGATCCATGAGCCTGGGCTAAGGATTCAGACTAGTTCTTCCAGACAGACAGGCAGGAATAAGTGCGGGATTTGTGAACAAAGAAGCAAAAACCTACGACAGTTATTTATAGTATAAGGTCTTTAAGGAGGAATTTGTCCTCTGTGATGTTTTGCCAAAGCCACTGACTATTCACTAATTTACTGAATGTTAGAACTTGCTGAGTGAATACAAAGAGGAATAATAAGACACTCTCACTGCCTCTAGGAGTAACAGTCAAGAAAAATTGTATGTGCATGTGTGTGTGTGCATATGTGTGTGTGTGTGTGTGTACACTGCTAGGATTGAACCAAGACCTTACCCATGCAAACATTCTACTCCTGAATTACATCCCTGGTCCTAGTAGCAGAGAAAGCATTCAGATTCCAGAGTTGCACTCGAGCCAGACCACCTGAGCTCAGATTCCAGCTCTGACACTATATACCAATTGCTTCAGCTTTCTGTGACTACTGTATTTGAGAATAGGAAGTGTTTATATCTTGGATTGCCATAATCTCTCAGAGAACTAACAGATGAAAGGTACTTAAACTCATTTCTAGAACACATTGAATACAGCAAAGTATTAGTTTATAAAAAATAAATACTACATAAGATGCACAGTAAAGAGATTTTTGACATAGTCCCAGTAGGGAGAAGCCATTCCAGGGTACAGGAACAATGTAAACAAAGATGTAGAAAGTGTGCTTTGGGAACGAAACCAACAGAACTTTGCATCTGCAGAATGAAACCAGAAAAGTGAGGTGGATCAGATTATAAGGGCCTAGGATGCTAAGCTAAAGAGGTAGAATTGTGTCATGCAGGCATGAAAGTGTGAATTGGAGTAGTAGGGAAGAGTGTGATTATGCCACTGTGTTTATGACAGTGGGAGCTACACAATAAAAAGTCACTGCATGAGCAAAACATCTGTGCCTTTCGGGAGGCCACAATCGATAGGAGGAGAGTTCAGTCACCACACAAATGGGGATGTGTTCTGAGAGACCTCACAGGGAACATGATAGAGCTGGAAGCTGAGGAAATGGTGAAACCTGGATAAGATGTAAGTGGTTGGGAGTGAGGAGCGGGGTCTGGAGAGATGGACTGGCAAAGGAGAGGAACTGGGGTGAGCATGAGTTCTGTGGGAGAAGGGAAAATGGTCCACTAGAGCTTTGGAACAAAGGCCACTGGAGGATTAGCCCAGGCAGTGGGGATGGTGGCTTGCAATGGGTAAGTGGCAGGCAGGGGGAAGTTCCCCATCACCTTGGCAGGATTCAGCACCTCACCAAAAGATGAACCTGTTTACATGATTCAGCCCAGGCTCCCTTGGGGAGGGCAGGGGAACACTGACAGACAATGAGCATACAGTCCAGCAGCAACGCAGGACCATACATAGACCATGTAGACTACATTAAGAATCTTGGTTTATCATCAGAACAAACACTCAAGGAAGTGGTGGGACTGAGTAAAGGCAGTAGAATCAGACATGAGGGTAGGTAAGTCTCTCACATATGTCCACAGTGAGAGTCTTCAATTTTCTTCCTCTTGAGGGTGAACTAGACTTACGAGCTTCTAACAAACAACATATAGCACAAGTGATGGTGTGTCACTTCTAAGATTAGATTAAAGAGAACATGGCATCTACCTTGAGCATGTTCTCTCTCTCTCTCTCTCTCTCTCTCTCTCACACACACACACACACACACACACACACACACATACACACATACACACACACACTTATGCTGTGCACAGCAGCATGAAATGAGCTATGGTGTGAGGAACTAAGGCTTCCAGCCTGTAACTAGCAAGAAGCTGGGATCTGCGAACTTGCACATTTGTGATCCTAGGAGTGGTGATAGTCTTGGTCCAGCTTTAATCACACTTCAAGATGACTGCGGCCCCAGATAAACACTGACCTATAGCATTATCAGAGACCAGATAAGTCACGCCCTGATTCTAAACCCTCACTAATTGAAATAGTAAATACCTTATTTTGAGCTGTCACATTTTGCCATAATCATCTATACAGCATTAACCAATGAATAAAGTGTGAATGAAAGAAATCAGTTACATGGTTAGAATTCCTAGGACATTAAGATCACAGCTGTTGTGGAGAAGGAAAATAAAGAAGGGTTCTGACTCATTGAGGCTACGTTTCTGAGAAAAGGTAGGAGGATCCTAGGAAGAGAAACTTTAGGGAATTTTTTTTTCCAGTTTGAACTCAGTAAATTTGAAATTCTAATGTGATTTTCAAGTGGAAGTGTCCCATAAGGATTTAAAAATATGGGAAAGTGTCAGAGTAGTGAGGACTGTTTTGACAGAAATTATCTGGGAGAGAATCACTGCATGGACAGACTTTCAATAGAGGGCAAAGAGAAAAATAAATTTGATAAAAAGCACACAATTAGTATTATACACTTTTATGATCCCCAAAGAAGAAAAGGAAATTTAGTACTCTCAGGGTAAAAGATCCTAAAGGGATATTTGGGTTAGTTCATTTTCATTGCTATAACAAAATGTCCAAGGCAGGATAATTTTATTTGAAAATAAAAATGAGGCTCATTTAGAGTCCAAAGGACATGGTGGCAAAAGCTCTTACATGTTTCCTCCTCCCCACCACTGCTTTATCATCTCATGGCAGATGGAGATGATGAGAGTACATGTGGGAGGAAGAAATCATATCACCTAACAGGAGGCAGGGGAGGCTGGGGTTCAAGCCTATTCGAAAGGCTTGACTTTAGTCCACACAAGGACTCTCTTCTTGGCTCCACCACCTAAAGGACCCTCTTTATCCCAACATCACCACTCTACAGACCAAGGTCCTCAAATGTGGGGGACACTCAAGTTATATCCAAACCATGATGAACTCTGATGAGAAGAAGGTGTTTAACAGTGTAAATAACTGTGGGAAGATCATCATCTCTGATGGGTTCTACCTTATGCTGCAAATCTGCACATTGGATCATCTATAAATGTCCTAGTTGGCATTCCTCAACATTGCCTATAGGGATGAAATCAAATGTGGGGGACAGTATAGAGAACAAAACCCTGACCTGCTGTGACTCCAGCGAAGCATTTCTCACCCTGTAAAACTCCCCGGGTGGGGCAGGCCATGGCTATGACTCTGGCAGACTCAACGGAAGGGATGTTGGTGATTATCTCCTGATAACTCTCATCTTTTTACAAATGGAGATTTTCCAAAGTGCAAAGCTTTGTAGGGAGACCTCATTTACCTCAGGGCAAGAATGCTTGGGAGTGTGAAGGAAGCAAAGGAAACAGTTTCCAGGGCTACAAGCCAGGCCTCAAGGAGAACCAGAACATCTGAATGAGGCAACACTTTCCTCAGCAACCTGCTCTTCCCAAAGCTTCTAAGTTTCTCCCTGCTCCTTTCTGTGCTTGTTAATTTCCTATGAATTGCTGGCTTCTTTAACAGCCTCCACTGACTGAAGTTATCTTTTGCTTCACAGTTTCTGCTCACTGCCTTCTCCTTTCCCCTTAACACTGGGTTATCGTGTTTGTTTGTCAGCCTGTCTGTTTTTCTTTAACTCTGAATCTTCTGTTAGCCCTGGTTCGAGTTCAAACTCCTCTTTGATTGAATACACAGTCACTCAGCAGTGCCCCCCTCCCAGGGTACTCTAAAGGCGACTGGAGAACCTGAAGCGGTTTGCTTTTGTTCAGGTGGCATGTGGTTCGACCATTTGTGGCCACAGTGTGGGGGAGGTGGGATGTGCCCAACTTAGAGAAGTCCCTGTGGTCCTTTTCCCCCCTGGAAGGAGGCAATGGACACAGAAGCTACTGTGAGTCTTACTTTTCTAGCACAGTCCTCCTGCCATGTGATAGATTTGGCTCAAAACTTCTCAGTATGGAATTTTACCCAAAAGCCCTTTAATTTTAATATTATCACAATTTAGTAACAACTGCCTGTGGTACCAAATCTTAAAATGACACAGGTTGGCTGCTTAAAATCCAGAGTTAGAGAAAATATAGGCATGGAAAGCCTACAATAAACTGAAAACATGTGAAGTTATTTCGGTGAACTCTGTCTAATCTTACCTATGTCATTTCTTGTCCTTATTCTGCAACACCACTTAGCATTTTTTTAATATGATAAGTTTATAAAGATGATTAGGACAGAATCCCTGCCTTTAAAGGAGCCAACTCCTGAGACAGGAAAAGCGATCCTCTCTCCTCACTCTCCAGCCTACTCTGACTTTTTCCCTTCTCCTTTATCTTGCGTATTGTTTGGAAATGTGCCTATTGACAGTTTTTCCCTCACCTATATTTCTTTATTATACACATCAAGGATTCCCAGAAGCCCTTACAGGCTCTGGCTATACAAACATGTAAGAAGCTAATGTGACTGGAGGAACATACACTAGATTAGCAGAGATCACCACAAGGAGGGAACCAGGACTAGGAGGAAATATGTAATTATTAATGTGTACCCCTTTATATTTGATTTTTATAAGCTTTTATTTAGAGGCTACTTTTTGTAACAAAAATAAAAATTTATGAAGAAGGAAATGAAAAGAAATGGGCAACCATGAAACAAAAATGGAGTTGGTAAAAATTTCCATGACCCTGCTGGGAAGATTGTTTTTGTTTCATTTAAGGCAGGAAAAAAATCTCAAAGGAAGCATTGTGGAGTGACATACTATATTCTACAAGTGATTTTTTAAAAAATATATCTTTTGTCCTTTAGCTTTCTTTGATTCATGTAGATTGTTTTGTTATTTTTGAAATTCAAGTAACCTACATTTCTGCCTTGCCACTAGAAAAGCAATTGACTCCATAGAGGAAGCCAGCATTTGGAAGCTGGGATGTTAAAAGCAAGCAATGGAAAATTTGGTGGTGAGGGGCCAACAGGGCATGGTTTGCTTAGACGTGAGAGCTTCCTGTAATGTGGAATGCGTACGTGTGGAATCACCAGTCGGTACATTTGCAATAACTCAATAACATGACTGTTCCTCCACCCGTCCTCTTTCCCCACACTGAGTTCCAGTTTCACGCTGCACTCAGTACTCACGGTGAAGCTTACAAAAAAGGAGGAAGTAAACCTCCAACTGAGGCAGCAACCTGTTTCAAATACCACATTCTAAGCCAGATAAAAGTTTCTTTAATCACATTTGTTAGTAATGCTCCATGATTGAGGGCAGATCATCTAAATGTAGTATTAAATTGACCCCATGTGCCTTGAACCTTTCAAATTTACTAATTATTAATTAAAAGACCTACCCCTGCTGGGACAGATAGTAGCCTGCACTATGCCAGCAAGGCAAGGCAAAGCTGCTTTATGCTTCATGATCACTCCTGCTCCATCATCTCAACTAAAAAGGAAACAACAAAAAAGTGGGTTATCGAGGTGGCCAGGTCCTTTTGTCTGATGCCAGCAGAGCCATACCAGCTCCTATTTCCACACCACTGTTGTTCATGCTAAAGGATCTCCAAGCAAGCATGTGACACTTAGAGGAATTCACTCCCTGCCTCCTAAAAGCCAATAGCTCTCTGAAGGGCTGAGGCAGCAGCTGCCCAGTGAGGCCCAGTAATCCTCAGCAGTACACCAGGGGCTGACAGAGAAGATTACTGTGTGTGAGGAAACTGATAGGCTCCAGAAAGACACCAAAGCCTAATACTTTGTCATCCCTCTTTAGAATGAGATAAGAACAAAAGTAGGCAAATTGCTGTTTGAGGAGTGACTACAGAGGAAAGGAAATGTGGGGCCTATCACACTGAAGACAGGTAGATCTGGGGAAATGGCCAAATTAGTAATAATTCACAATAATGCAAGAAGCCTAGACAGATTCTAAAAGCCATGCAGTATGCCTGCCAAGGAGCAGAGCCAGCAGGCTAACAGAGCCTAGGTGGCACTTGCCTTCCTGAGAGAAAGCAAGCCCTGAGCAGGTAAATATTTTAATTAATTCAGTATAGAGCTCATTGTGTTCATTACTGAGCTTCTTGTTAGTACTTGCGACCGGTGCTTTGCCACAGCTCCGACACTCAAACATAAGCAGCCAGGAGACTGGGAAATATGGTGGCTTCCTTCAGAGAATTAAAACAAACAAACAAAAAAAAAACCCTTTTGACAAAACCCCAAAGGTGAGGATTATTAACAATTCTAAATGCAATAACAAGTTATGAATGTTGTTTCTACTGTTTACAATCTTAGAAAAATATTGTTCACCTGTCCTTTGATTTTATGAGGCAATTTTGAAAGACATCAATCAAAGACCTGCTCTGACTCTCCAGGTGTGAAAACAGGGTATGTTGGGAAATCCAGATGGTCAAACTATTGGCAGAGATTTTTATATTTGTGATTGGTGGAGAGAAGGAAGCCTGTGTTTGAGATACAGCAGATGGGAAATGCCAACTTCATCACTCGAAGTATTATCCTCACTCCCACCAGACAATCTGGAAACAGACAACGATGTTGCTCGGCCTAAAACTAACAGCCTCTTCCTAGATGAGAGGGACTGACAGCCCCCCGCATAATTACTGTTTAGGTTCAGATGTAGCCATCATTATCTCTATTAGTTAATAAAAAGAGCTTCTGTCAGTCATTTAGGGAAAGCCATCTTCTCAGAACTTTTAAAGTAATACATGCTTTGTAATTCTGAGAAGCCAACAAAAACATGGTATGTGATTCAATTTAATGACAAGTATTAGAGACATACAACAAAATGTGTGTACACACCAATATGTGCACACATGCTTGCATACCTAATGACAATTATATCTTTAAGTAGAAGAAAAAATATATTCTCTGGATGATTAATCATCTCTCTTCGGAAGATAGCATATGCTTACAAGATCAAACATCTCCCCTGATGGCTGGTGCCAGTCAGCTGGAAGTGCTGTTAAAGGCTTCTCTGCGGGGGGGGGGGGGGGGGGGGGGGGGGGGGGGGGGGGGGGGGGGGG
>PVJA010036014.1:0-21232 GCA_004027025.1 Myocastor coypus | reverse complement strand
TTTGGACTAAGAGGAAGCAGATACATACACAGTCAAAGGTTTTGCAATTGCAGTGGGCCACCAGTGAAGCTTGTGACGTTGGAGGCTATTGAATCTAAGCCTGCTAAAGCTCATCTCACCAATCTAGCTCTGCGTTCCATGCATTGTAATTAAGGATTTTTTTTTTTTTCTTGTTGGGTGGTCAAGAGCAAGTCGAAGCAAGACCTGTATAACTAAACATTCTTTTTTTTTTTTGTATCTTCCAGGGTCAAATCCCCTCAGGATTAAGTTTGAGACCATAGACAGTACTCTGTAGAACTGTTGTTAGTGTCAGCCTTCGGGACGAGTCACGGCCATTGCTTGGCCATTTTGCTTTCTGTGAAAGCCTGAGAGAATGTTTTTCTCTGGGTGACTCTCCTTAGACGCACCACAGTTCATTCATCCCTTTCCTCTGAGGTCCCCTAATCTCCTTGACCAGGAAATTTGGGACACCTCTGAGTTATGGGATATTACAGCACAGGTTCTCTTATATCCTGGATACTTTGAAAAAAAAAAAAAAGGCAAAAAGTAAATGATGGGCAGATGTTTATTTTTAAAGAAAAATATTTTAGAACTGTATACTATTTTGAACATGTTAATGAGTGGAGACTGATAGTTAAGGACAGGATGACTTCTTTTCCATTTATAATTGCTTATTTCCATTTTCTTTTTACACTTCCATGATCTTTATTGACCAACTTATAGTCACAGGTATATTCACCATAGCAAAAATTTGTTTACAGAACTTGTCATCTACAACTTGTTCATCTTTGCCTGTGTCTTCTCAAGGTCTCTCCAAGCTGAGACAGTAACCAGCCAATGTTGGGTATGATAGTTGCACTCAGCAGGTGAAAGCTGAGGCAGGGAACTGGAAACTGTCGACTATTCCAGAGCAAGAATGTCTTCTTAGCTTAGGCAAGCTCCAGAGATAAACAGTCTTTAGCATCAGCTGCTGCCAGGAAACCTGGGGAGATCAGGTCTTAGAGCTTGTACCATCAGTCACCTTCATGGAGTCTTCCATCTAGCACAGCCGCTGGGTTGCGCGCTCAAAGGCATGAGGGCGCGGCACCGCGCAGGGCTTTCACTGCACGCGGCCGCCCACTCATGTAGGCCCGGTTCCTCTCTCGGTACTCCTTAATCTTGGGAGGCAGCGCGGCCGAGAGCAGGTCTGTGGTGGCACACTCATGGTGGGGGATGGGAACGGGGTCAGCGTTCTACCAAACACAGCCCACACGAAGTGGCGAAATGAAAGCTCCATTTTCTTTTTTCAATTTTTCTTTTTTTAAATTTTTTTTCAAATTTTATTGATTTTTTTTTTCTTGTTTCAGAACTTTTGTTTGCTTGTTTATTTATTTTTATGGCCTGCTCAGCCTGCCCTGAGGGCAGGGCTGGCACAGCATGTGGTGCCAGGGATCGAACCGTGGTCCCTGCAACGGCCTAAACTTTCCTAAGCAGGTGCTTTAGACCACTGAGCCGTCCTGCCAGGCTCCGTCAGTTTTTATTTTTTATTAGCATGTGTTTGCAGAAAATTACTGATTCCACTGCATACAGATCTTAATTTCTTCATTCTTTTGTTCTCCCCTCTTTCCTTCTCCCTCCTTGGTCCCCCTTCATTTTCTTTTCTTTTTTTTTTTTTTTTTTTTTTTTTTTTTTTTTTTTTTTTTTTTTTTTTTTATTTTTTTATTTTTTTTTTGTCTTTTTGAGACAGGGTCTTGTTAGGCAGTTCAGGCTGGCCTTGAGCTCACTTTTGTAGCCCAGGCTGGTCTCGAACTCACACTGATCCTCCTGCCTCAGCCTCCCGAGTGCTGGGATTACAGGCGTGCACCACCACGCCCGGCTCCCCTTCATTTTCCAAAAGATCCATCCTCCTATTTTCCATTACCTATTATTTGTTTCTCTTTACTTATACTTTGGGTCTCATATGAAAGAAGCCAGGCAATATTTAAGCTTGTGATTCAGTTCACATGCCACTGTGGGCTTAAGGTATACCTACTTTCCCGCAAGTCACACAAGGGCATCCTTCTTTTTTTGTTTTAGAAGTTTTATTTATTTATGTATTTGGTATAGGGTCATGCTACACAGCTCAGACTCATAGTGATCTTCCTGCCTCAGCCTCTCCAGCACTGAGATTGTAGGTATGAGCCACCCTGCCTGGCTTCAGTGGCTGGCATGGCTCAGGGCTCACATGGCATGCAGTACAGGGGATTGAACTCGGGTCCTTCCACTTGCCAAGCAGGCGCTTAGACTGCTGAGCTATCTCTTCAACCCTAGTAGCCTTCTTTATTGAGTAGCTCTCCACTGTCTATAAATATCACCTCTTTATCTCCTCATCTGTAGATGGACTTGTGTGGCACTGCCGAGACTCAGCTATTATAACCTGTATTGTTGTATACATGCTGTCTTCACTTACTCTTCATTTGAATTTTGCTTCAGCACTGGGGATTGAACCCAGGGCCTTCCTACTCAGCTATACCAGCCCTTTTTTATTTCTCTCTCTCTTTTTTTTTCTCTGTATTTAAGACAGCGTCTATAGAGTATACAGGGTCTCACTATGTAAATCAGACGCATAGTGATTCTCCTGTTTTCAGTCTCCTGAAGTGCTGGAATTACAGGCACAGGCATGTGCCACCATACCCAGTCTCAATCGTTGTCTCAGTGCCCCCCTCGTGGGTGGGGCCAGCACGGCACACCAGGGATCGAACTGTGGTCACTGTGCTCTGCCTAAACAGGTACTCTAGTCTGCGGAGCTATCAGGCTAGCCCTTATTTTTCATTTTGAGCTAAGGTCTCATTAAGTCACCTGGGATGAACTCCAACTTGTGATTCTCCTGCCTTAGTCTCCCAGAGTGCTAAGATTACAGTCTTGGGCCTCTATACCTGGCTGAACTTTTGGGGGCAATAATTGTTTACATTCATTTGTTTGTTTTTAAAAGCTTACTCAGGGGCCCGGCGGGATGGCTCAGTGGTCTAAAGCACCTGCTTGGGAAAGCTTGGGTGGCTTCAGGGACCGCAGTTCGATCCCTGGCACCACATGCTGCACCAGCCCTGCCCTCGGGGCGGGCTGAGCTAGCCATAAAAATGAGTGAATAAATAAATAAAGGTTCTGAAACAAGAAAATAAATAAATAAATAAATAAATAAATAAATAAATAAAATAAAAGCTTACTTAAAACAAAAACAGCCTTGAGGAGTGGAGGTTAGGATGTGTTGCAGACTGACCAATTGCATCTTCCTGGGTGCACCGTGGGTGTGGCAAAGGATCTCTGGCCATGAGCTCCCAGGCACACCTGTCACTTTTGCCTGTGGTACCCACCCTTCCCTGTTCTTTCCATAACAGGACCTGTTTTCCTCCAGAACTCCTTTCCCTGCACAACTCAACCTTTCTTCCACTTGTCAGCTACATTCTGACCTCAAGGACCAGCAGTGGGGTTGTCCCCAACCAGGCCAGAGCTCCCCAGAGCCATGCTGGTGGCCTCAGGGAGAGACCCAGGCTGCATCTGCACCAAGCCTGTCCTGCCATAACCAACATCTGTACTTGCTGCTTCAACATTGCCTGCACCAGGGATGGGGTGGGGGTGGGGGTGTTTGCCTGAAAATCCAGCAAAACAGGAAAGCAGAGTTTATGCAATGAGAGACAGATTTGGGCAAACACCAAGCATCTGCACTCAGCCACCCTGAGGATTTTCCAATTGCTCCTCATATACCTTAGATTTTACACAAGTGTATAAGCTCTCACCCTTCCTTGAGCTGGGTAAAATTAGGCCTCTATGATTCTTATTCTAATGTCCCCATATAGCCAAGCCCTTTAGGACTTTCAATGGGTTGCAGAGCCCAGGATGCCTTATAAACCCTACAGGTAGTGTGGGCCCTGAGCACCAATGCTAATCAAACTGCAGCCTGTCATTCTGCCTGGGACCTCCTTCCCCCGCCTCCTAGCACGGGCTCAGCAAAGAGCAGACACTCAGGAAACCTCTGCTGCATAAAATAATCACTTTGGTTTGGTACAACTGGGGCACATACCTGTAATTCCAACACTCCAGAGGCTAGCGCAGGAGCTCAAGCTCCAGGCCAGCCTAGGCAAGATAAGACCTTATCTCAAATCAGGATGATGGTGATATCACAGAGCAAGCATTACAAGGGCAGGAAACAATTTGAGCCATCAGCTCTACTTATTTTTTTCCCCTTATTTTACTTGTTTCTGATTTTTTTTCTAGCTTGTTATAAAATTCATGAATGACTGTAGCAGTATAAAACATCTCAGAAATGCAATTACAATGGTATGTTCTCTCAAGGCTCCAGTTATTATGTCCTATAGCCACGAGCCAACCATGGTGCCAGGTGCACAAACTTAGGGCCCCTCAGCCGACAGCACCTACTCACAAATTCCAAGGAGGTGGGTCAGGACTCCACTGGCCCAAAATACTGTGTGTGTCCTACTGGTTGTGCAAAAGAGAGTTTCTACTCCATCTCTGAACCTCATTAGTCCAGATCATGACTGGCAGAAGATCTTGATGACCCTGGAAGGCTTCACATTTCTTTCCTCACAGGTGTGACTTCCATGTCACCCTGCATGGCCAGGACCTTGTGACGCACTAGAGCTCAGGAGTGTGCTGGCCCCAGCACCTGTGCCCGCTCTCACTGCCAGCTGGACTCTTCTGCAAATCTTGAGAGACTCGGGCCTCCTGACTTACCTCAATCCTCTGTCACACGGGCTGAGGGCTCACGCCCATTCCACAGGATCTCAGCAGAAAGTGCCAGTTCTGAAGTGACATCTGATGAGCTGTTACACACAAGTCACAGAGGACAGTGGTGAGGAGACATCTGGTAGGGCTGGCCTTGCCTCCTGCCACTTTTCTCTGAGTGACAGCTCAACACTGACTGTGGCAGCAATAGCCCAGAGCAGCACCCCTACTATCTGCATGTCAAGATTTGCAGGACTACGGAAGACCACTGGGGCATTTCAGTGTTGAACGTTTTGGTCTTAAGAAACTCAAAAGCTGGGACAGAAATGGGGAAACTGAAAAACTGAGGAAAATGCCACTGGTGTTTTCCTTAGCTGCCCTGACTGCTCCATGTCTGAAGTGTTCCGGCTGCAGCAACCCAGTGCTGCAGACAGTGCCATGCATCTCAGTGCTATGAATTTGGAACCAAGCCAACCTAATCTTAGCACCTTCCCCAAGAGGAAGCATGTCAGCAGGCACCATGGCACATGCCGGTGATCCCAGCTTTAAGGAAAACTGAGGCAGGCAGATCCAAAGTCTGAACCCAGCAGGGAGATTCTGTCACAAAATAAAAAGTGCTAGGGATGGAGCTTAGTGAAAGATCCTGAGTTCAACCCCCATTGCTGGAAAAACAAGACGTACTTCAGCCTGATAAGCAGCTGTAAGGAAAGACAGCTCTGGAGGCCAGAAGCCTGGGATACAGCTGTCCAGTGGCCAGGCTCTGAAAGGTTTTCCCCACTGCAGGACACATGGGTGGTCCTGCCAGTGTTCGCATTAAAACTATTTACTACGCAAAGGATGCATTGCCATTAACTCGTTCAGAATACCACTGTTTATCTAGAACACATTTATCCCACCCTCCTTGCCACGGTCTGCAGCAGTTCTGGAAGTCCTCGTTCATGTTTTTATACGATATACTCCGATATAGCAGGGGCTAGAGCTACCAAGCACCATTCAACAGGAAAGCAGGCTCCTAAAAACATTAGAGCGCATCCTCATCCGCCATAGTCAGCAGATCTGGCCTGTGATTTCTGACTTTTCTGTCTAGTCAAGATGACCGTCAAAGGTAAAACAGTGCAGAAACTCCATGCAGCATCCATAGTGCAGCTAAAGACACTCATGACAGAGCATTTTGAGGGGGGACTCAGTCTTTATTACCTTTTATTAGCACATATTTTTGAGTAGCTAATATTTCCATTCCTTGAGAGGAGTTGGCCTGTGCATGTAATCATGTCATTCTTTCCCATCCCCTTTCCCTCCTCCCCATCACTCCATCTCTCCATCCCTTCCCACTTGAGAAAGAGCCATCTGCTTACTCCCTATTACCTATCTCCACTTCTGCTCTTTATTTAGGGTTTCTCATATAAGAGACACCATGCGATAGTTAGGACCGTGTGTCGCCTAATGTCACCTGTTGTGGCCGCAAGGCGCATTGTGCCAGTCGGGTTCTCCTTCCCGTGCAGGGCAGCATCTGCTCTCCACCTTAGCCTCTCCTGGTAGTGCTGCACAGCCCCACTTTACCAGGACCATTGTCACCTGAGCAGGGGGGACTTGCGGTTCAGCAGATTTGGGGCCATACGTGGTATTTTCGTCAAAAGAAAACATGTTTTTTTTATGAGGGGCAGCAGCTCATGCTGCATCAGTATATGACGGATACTCTAATATGGAAAGTTTTCTTACTATAAATAAGAAGAGATCTTATGACTAATGAAATGGTTGCATGTACAGAACTTAAGATGAAGGTTATGCAGGGGAAGATGACAGGAGAAAAATTAGTTTCCTGTAGCGAGGTGGACAGAATGACCTTGGATTTCCAAAATGGAGAAAATGTATTAGAACTCAACCTCCAAAAATGCTGGGCAGAGGCTGGCCAGATAGCTCAGCAGACTAAAGTGCCTGCTTAGGCAGAGCATAGCAACCGGGGTTTATCTCCAGTGTGCTGTGCCGGCCCTGCCCCCTGGACACACTGAAATGACAATGACTAAGACTGGGCGTAGTGCTGCCTGCTTATAATGCTTGTGCTTGGGGGGCAGAAAACAGGAGGATCTGTTTGATCCTCCAGTCCGATCTGTGTAATGAGACCCTAGAGACTCTGATATATATAAAATGCTGGGCAGAATTGCATGTGCCTATAATCCCAGCACTCTAGAAACTAAACAGGAGAACTCCTGGAGTCTAGAAATTTGAGAACAGCCTAGGCAACACAATAAAACACCATACAGTCATTATTTTAGTTTTATTAATTAGTTTGGTGTTGAAGGAATCCAAGATACACATAACAATTATGTCAAAAGAAAGCTGAAAAAGTTGTTTCAGCCATCTCTCACCCAAACTACGAAAAGAGCCTTCAACCAGCCTGTCCAAATCTCTCTGCCCATATATGTTCAGACTGAAGCCAAAACTGTCTAATATTTAAGTTTACATCGCTACTGCTTTAACAGACATTCTTTTGGCTCTCAGCTGAAGCCTGGAACCTTGGCAGGGCTCAGGGCCCGCTCACATGGCCCCGCTTCTTCCTCAGCCACAGCTGTCTCCATGCTCCTGGTGCTGTCGGGCTACACTGGATCTCCTGAGGCTCCCCTGGCTTATCTTGACTCCTCCCATGAGCCCCAGACCTTTGCACATGCCTTCTCTCTGTCTGATGCACTCTGCAAGTGACCGCACACATCCTCCTTGACATCTCAGGGCCAACGGTAGTCTTGGGGGAACCTTACTGATGCTTTGGTCCAAAGTTCATGGTCACTGCTTTTCCTCCCAGTCTCATATGAGTCAGCAGCTATTTTAGTCACAGGTCCCCACAGCTTACTGGGAAGGGAGCTGCCTCTGTGCCTCTGTACCCTGCACAGAGGTGGCTGGCTCCAGTCCTGTGCCAGATCAGATCCTGCCAGGCTCTGCCACCCTCTCCATGCTGGGCCCAGACCTGTCTGCCAGTGGGATGGAGTGGGTGTGAGTCACACTAAACACTCCATAGATCCTGAAGTGGCTTCTGATTGTCTACCAGCAGATTTCCTATAGTTTGTACATAAAGAACACTGAACAAGTATTGATTTAATTAATTTATTTAGTAAGGGCCAGTTCAGTCAGGATGCTACTTAACTGGGGAACTATCTAAAGGCTCCTTCCCCCAAAGTACCTACTCTCATCTTAACCCTAAATTTCCCATTTTCCCTTGTTATCCCTGAGTAATCATAGGTACACAAGCACCCCCAAAAGGACAGTGCTCTAAGCCAATAACATTTTATTATGTGTGAAGTTACCCAAGATTAAAAAGTCTTTTGCTTTAAGACTTCTCACCCCTCCCCAAAAAAAAAGAAAAGACAAAGAACGAGCAAGTCACAAAGGGCAAGAAATTCCTAGAGATGTCTTGTTTTTTTTGTTTTTTGTTTTTTTTCCAGGCTCTGAGCTTTTTCTTTAACAAGAAATGGTTATAATAAATGTGCGTTATGACATCATTGCTTTCTGTAATAAAATAAAGGAACATTTGAAATTCATTACTTTTCTGGTGTATAGCACATTGACCAAGATGCCAATATACAGGGGCCCGGCAGGATGGCTCAGTGGTCTAAAGCGGCTGCTTAAGAAAGCTTAGGCAGATTCAGGGACCACGGTTCGATCCCCGGCACCAAACGCTGCACCAGCCCTGCCCTCAGGGCGGGCTGAGCCGGCCATAAAAATAAATAAATAAACAAACAAGTTCTGAAACAAGAAAAAAAATAAAATAAATAAAATTCTTAACAAAAAGATGCCAGTGTACAAACACGCCTTTCACTCATCCTAGCTCTCCAGCTTCACACAGGAGTGGATCTAGGATTGGGAGGAGGAGAGCTAATACAATTTGAGATACCTGGTGAAAAAGACATAAATGTGCTCAGTACTCAGACATACACCCTGAGCAAGTCCAACATCACCCAACATGAACAGAAGCATGAAAATGACTGAGGCACAAGTACATGACCACAAAGACATGTGTGTCCATGTGACAAGCATGCCATCCTGCCAGGGGCTTGGAATGAAGCGTCTGGAGCACAGCCTGGAGAGCACCTCCTCATTTACCAGATTCTAATCCAGCTTGATTCTTTCTTTCTGAGACAGGGTCTTGCCATGCAATTCAGGCTGGCCTTGAACTCACTATGTAACCCAGTCTGGTCTCGAACTCTCAGCAGTCCCCCTGCCTCAGCCTCCCTGAGCACTGCAGTTATAATGGTGCAGCACCACACCCACCACACCAGGCCTTGCTCTGACTTGATGTGTCTGTCATCTGTCTTATTCAGGGCCCTTATAGGCCAGTATCTATTGCCTTTCCTATAATTCAGTAGCTGATTGCTTTCACCACTATCAATCAGTCAATAGATACGAAGTCTTTGGTTTCAGTTGTAATTGTTGAAGGCACCCTACGTGCCAGGCTGCACTGGACCCCAGGGACACAGCTAAGAGCAAGAGAGATAAGGAAGGTCCAGGCTACCCCAGGGAAGCACCAGGAGCTAAATAGGGCACAGACAAATAACCAGGTATCTGGGAGTAAGAGGACAAGAGGAGCAAGGAAATGTGGTGGGAATGACTGGATGCTCTGGGACAGTTCCTCTGAGGCATAGAAGTTGACACCACAGGAATGACAAAGAAGCAGCTGCTGAGAGCTGTCAAGATGGCTGATGAGTGCACATGCTGTCAGTCGGCACGGAAGCACCGAGTCTTTTCAAGGAGCCCAAAGAAGCTCCGTGTGGCCTGGCAAGAAACTCCGGGCTTTGAGGGCTAGAAATGAGTGCAGCTTTGATTCTGGGTGCTGTGGGACGCCTTTGAAGGACACTGAGCAAGGTGGCTCCTGACAGGATTCGCCTTTCTAAATCATCGCTCTAGGCTCTGTGTAGACAATAGCATTCAGTGAGCGCAATGGGGAGCCTGTTCAGGAGAATGGGGAGGGGGGACCTGGGACAAGGTTGCAGCTTTGGTGATCAGCGGAGATAACCTCAGGGCCCTCTCCTCCTGGACCCCAGCTCAAGCATTTGGCAGAACCCTGTGAAAATGATATAGCTGCCAAATGCCCATCTGGCATTGCCAAATTCTTTCAGGATCTGCTTTTCCAAATGCCTTCTCTGATACTGTGTAGACAAGGAAGGTGGAGCTGCGGAGGGATGAAGTTTGGAAGCCAATTGACTCTTAATTTTCCCTTCACAAGGAGAGAGTAGGCATTTCCCCAAAATTGGGAGACAAAATCAGAAGTGTCCCATCAAACCCAGCTCTAGACTCAGGCAGACATAGACCCAAACCTTGGCTCAAGCTGTCAGTAGGCCCTCCATTACCACCCCAAGCCTGTTTCTTGACCTCTAAAACCTGGCTAACAGTCTCTGTGCTACATTTCAGTGGGGGTGAAGTGAAATCACAAAGGCCCAGCACATTGTCTGTTGCTAGGTGAAGCATGGGCCTGGGCTTCTTCCCCAAGTGAAAACTTGGCTGTAGAAATGAGTTCTGATGCCTCCAAGCAGGTATCTCAGTGGCCCTCCCCTTACATCTCAGCCGTTCCATTCCTAATGAGCCTTTGAAGCCCGCCCAGCCCTACAGAACTGCTTTCATGGGTGAGACGTCTCTGAGAAGTTCAACTGTGCTTTGGTCCAAAATCATTTGCCTTCTCCTGTCTCTTAACACACAGGTCCCTGTGTGTTGATATAACCAATTGGTAGTGTTTTGAGTAATATATCATGTGGCCAATGGCGCCTTAACGATGTACTACATTAATACATCATCAGAACCGTGGCACTGTTATGATCTATTATCTTAATACATCATTGGAATGCCATGGCTTTAATGATATATTACTCAAAACCATAGCAACAGCTAGAAAGATCAAGATAAGTTTGTACTTTTCAAACTTCTTCTCTGTAAATATATATTTCTTTAAGTTTCCACAATAAAATATGTGTTCAAAGGGAAACAGGAGGGCGCAAGCTCTGGTGATAAGTAAGCATCAAGATGTTTCCTTGGTTGTCCTTCTCCCGCTGTTTCCTACATGCCTCGCTCCTAAATTCCTTATCTAATCTCATAAAAACATTGTGTGAGTTTCCAGGGAATGACGCACTTAGACTGGAGTCGTTCTTCTAGTGGTCAGTCAACTGTTCTTATCCGCCTTTCCAAAGGGCCTAAACCATCTGGGCAGACATGTCCTGCAGTAGGCTGCTGGGCAAGCTTGTCCTTCTACATGACAAAACGTCTGAATTGCCCATATCTGTAACATCTCCTGATTGTCCCACAAATGTGTATGCACAAATGCGTGCACACACACACACATGCACACACACATTGCATACATGTGTTGTCCACAGGATTGCACATCCTCTCTGGGAGGTTTCCAGTATGTCAGAGGGATTTAGCAATATATCTAAACCCATGCTTTAAACTGTCAACTGTGAACTTTCACTCTATTAGGCACGCTGAGAACAGATGAAGAATGAGGAGTATAACTGAATCAGTTGCACCTGAAATACTCTTAATAATAGGAATACTTTCTGGTCTGTATCTTTGGGCAAGTCTTAACTGTGTCCTAAGAGTTCTACTTTCTTGGAAACAGAGAGAAAAAGAGAGAACAAAGCAGACGAGATGCTAGGTCATGCATTTGGCTTAGTAGGCCTTTGAAGATGCTGAGATTCTTATAATCACGTCAGGATTTCAACTTGCACCCTTTGATCCTCCAGGATCCCCAGAATCTTCTCCTCAGAGGGGACTCAGAATGGAAGAGCCTGACACTAGACAGAAGCAGGTGTGGGGGGATTCTCTGAGGTCTCTTGTGATCCCTCCTGGTGTTCAGCCTTGTGAAATTTAGCATTCCTGGAGTTTGATGTCATGGTGTCCCTTGCCCTTTCACACCACTGGTCTGTATCTACCATGCCAGGTTACTCCAGCAATGCTTGGGACAGGGAACATCTTTTCTCATTTCAAATGCCTATCTTGGGAATTGAAGCCTCTCTCCTCCCAGCTGCTGGAGATCAGATGAGGTGGGAAACAACGGCTCAGCACTGAGCTTCCTGCCAGGAGCTAAGGGATCTGCGTGGCTTTTCCCTGCAGATAGAGAAAGAAAAGGCCTAGGGAAGACACCAGAAGAGAGAAGAACAGCAAAGATGCCAAGTCAGATGTGAGATGTGAGGTAAGGCGGGGCTGAAGGAAAAAAAAAAATGTGCCAGTTGTTTCTCTGCTTTGTTTTTGAAAGTAACTGGAGAGAGATCCTGGTAGCTTAAAAGCCACAGTTAACTATGGAGCTACTGAGGGCCACAGAGTCTCTGTTTCACAGCTGAGGTAGAGGAAAGGCTGGAGGGCCCCTGCAAGTTCCTGAAGGAGGAGGGGCTTGGGACTTCACCCTCTGACACTCCAAAAGGAAAATGACTGGCCTCGTCCTCATCTTCTGCATATGTCCCAAAGGCTGCTCCTCTCAAGGCCCCTTGAGAGGCACCACCTCCTCCAGGAAGCCCTCCTGGCTTCCCCCAGCCTGAAGATACCCCCCAGGATTCCCGAGATCCCTTGCTTTAGCTCTTCTCATTATCGCTTTGTAACTATTCTTTGCCCTTCCTATGTGATGCACAGGAGATTCAGCTTTAGGCACATCAGAAAGGGCACCCTTAGGGGTCACCTGCACTTGCTCTGCACAGGGCAAGGAGCACAAGAGAGGAGCATGGAGTGCACTGGCAACATGCTATGCACTTTTCTCCCCAAGTGCCTCTCACCAGGAAGCTAATTCCATATGATTCTCTGTAAACACTGGAGACGTTCCCAGTGGTACAATGTGTGTGTGCCTGGGACAGCACCGTACAGGCAAGCGGGCTGCACTGGCTATTTGCAAAGCTGAAGGTAACTCTGATATCAGCCCTTCAAATGAAGGTGCAAAATAAAACATTTTGTCCCAGAACTTCTGGCTCCTCTTTACTTTTTGATTACAGTTTTTTCTATCTGAAGTTTAAATTGAATTTGTACAATATCATTTTAATATATAGTTTTACATGGATATAGATATAGTTACACAGAGAGATGCATGCAATCCATAGCTTTCTCTACCATAAAGAATGCTTCCATTCAAATATGCAAATAAAGACCACACAGAACTTGGTAGCTTTCCTATGAATTCTTTCAAGAAAATTAGAAATCAGTGGCTTTACTGAAACTCTTATTAGTAGACAGTTATCATTATGTTGTCCATTAAAACAGATTGTCTGTATGCTCATGCACAAACTAGAGTCATTACTTTAAGGCAATTCAAGCTCATTTGCATCTAAAGAAGACCACACCTTAATTCCTCTAATTTTTCCTGCAAATCAATCAGGCAGCCAAAATCAACAGCAGTTGAAGTGATGGCACATTCTATAACAGTATTCACTTGTAAAGTCTGTAAAATGCATCCTTATGAGGGAAGATCTTCAGGGTATGCACTGCACTGCATGTCTTGACAGAAGACATAACACCTTGGCTTCCATCTAGCAAGTCTGCGCGATAAGTCAATATCAGTACATCTCGCAACATCAGCCAAATTGGCTGTGGCTTTCTCCCTTAGAATATTCAAATGCATTCAAGTGTTTGACAAGAACAACATGAAAGTGTAGCTTCCCTCCAGGGTCAGGATGTAACATTTTTAGTTCATGTACAATGAGCGGATCCCTTTCCTTTTTCACTTTCCAATGATGCTGTGTGTTGGGCAGAAATAAACAATAGATCTCAGTACTTCTGAAATTTCAGCATCGGTGCATACTTAAATGGAACAAAGTGATGTCCACGTGACATCTGTCTGAAGCAAGCCACTTCTCCTCGGGAGAAAAAAAAGTGGCCAGGCATTATACGTTTCCCCCGTAACTTTGGTCTCTTCTTGACCTTCCTTCCTGCTGGCGCTGTATCCTTTGTTACCAAGATAACTTGTTTACAAAAGGGCTCCTATCAGGCACTGAAAACATGTGAGACAGGCTTTACCTGGACTATGTTACACAAGCAAACAGCAGGATCAAGCGAGAAACCAGCCGACCAGCTGCTCCTGCCCTTCTTTCCCAACCTCAAGCTCTATTAGGAAGGGAATTTGGACTGTTAAAATTGTCCGGTGAATTCAAGAATTCTCCCAGAGGAAAGTTTCTCTATGAAAATCACAGCTATTTTAAATTCATTTTGTGTTTTTAATTCTGTAATTTCCCATCACATTTTATAATTTGAAAGTTGAATAGCTTTAAAAATGTATTTGAGTGTTCTTTAGACCTGGCACTTCTTGCAGAGCCCTACTCTTTGCTATGAGCTCTGTACCCACTGCATCCCTGTACCCACCACATCCCGCTAGGGGAGGGGCCATGCCTGCTCAGGCAAATCCTGACCTTCCTTAGAGTCTCCCTGCCTAGAACCCTCTCTTCCCATTGCTTGCCTGACCAATCACTGTCCTGTCTCAGGCTCTGCTCACTGCAAGAAGCCTCTCTGATTGTCCACCCCTTCACTAGGGCAGATGCCCTTTGTCTCTGTTCCCACAGCCCTCTGCACGTCCTCCTCTTATCAGGTCATTTGTTACCTTGCATTCAAAAGGGCCGCTTCCGCCTCCACTTCCTGCCAGGGCAGAGATTCCTTGGGGATAGTGACTGGTCCCTGTTTCTTCTCATCACACAGCCAGCACCTAACAGGGCTTGGCATCTAGTAGATACCTTGCATCTCTGAGGAATGAGGAGGAGAGCGTGCAGCAGAGGCTTCACCCTTCTGCGTGTGCACAGAGGGCTGTGAGGACGTGGTCCTGCACAAGCAGCTGGGTGCGGACCGAAGTGGCCACCTCTCAGCTACCATGGTCCAGTCCACTGTGCTCTCCCTGCTCCCTGAGAAAGCTCAGCTCTTTCCTCCCTAAAATCTCACCCTCTGCATCTGCGTGGGGCTGAGTGCTGCCCATCACTCGCCGACAGCCAGGTGCACCTGCTCGGAGAGGCCTCTTCTAGCCACTCGCTCTAAGCGCACTTCCTAAGCACTTGATGTGAGGTGCTGTTATGCCTCACGCCTCCTAACGTTTCTCAGCCTGCCTCTCACTGATGCCTGATCATTTATTTCGATGTTTCCTTTGTTACTCCACCGTCATTAGAAGCTCAAGGAAGGTGGAAATCTTGTTTATCTTATTCACAGCTGTGTCCTAGAGACTAAAGCTTCACTCCCACACAGTAAATGCTGAATGAATGAAAAATCTAAGAAAAAAATGTCATGAAAATACTCAGATGGGGCTTGGAGATAGCTCAGTGGTCTAAGCACCTGCCTGGCAAGCACGAGGTCCCGAGTTTGATGCCTGGTACTACATGTCATGCTAGCCCAGAACCCTGGCACACTGCCAGCCACTGAAATGGAGGATGGTGGTGCATGCATGTAATCCCAGAACTAGGAGGCTGAGATAAGAGGATCACTATGAATCCAGGCTATGTAGCGAGACCCTACATCAAATAAATATTTTTTAAAAATTAAAAAGAAAGAAAATACTCAGAATGTTCTTCAAAAATCATCTAGAAACCCCATTGGGTTGATGTAACAAATAGGAACAGCAAAATTATTCACTCTGTACTGCTTACATACTGCGGTCTCCCTGGTCCCTGGAGACCAGGCCCATGGTCTCCTGAAAGGAGGAAATGAGCTCCTGGTGGTGGTGACATCTGTCCAGGCGATGCCTGAGAAGTGACCCGGTAGAAGTGAAGCACTCTCCAGGATACAATGCCCCACCTCTGCCTGAGATCCCAGTGACCGAGGAGTCTGCCCACCTCCCAAGCAGGAGCAAGGGCCAGCGGACACAATTCTTGGGAGGGACAGTTGCACACATGGGGTGGAGTTCTCAGAGGGCCCAAAGGGTTTGTATTTTACCAGAATATCTCACATCAACTGAATTCAGAGATTTGCACCCCTGGATGTTCCTGGGTTTTATGAGGTACAAATATGCTCCCCACTAGAGAAACTTTAGAGGTCCCGAGACCACGTGCAGGTTTCAAGACTTGGAGCAGCACCTAGAGCTCTGGAGGCATGAAGGCCCTTCTCACCATCCCATCATGATCTTTCCCTGAATATTTTTTTTTCTTTTTTTGGTACCATGAATCAAACTCGGGACCTTGTGCTTGCCAAGCCGGTGCTGTGCCCCTGAGCCCAATCCTCAGCCCACAATCCTTCTCAGGTATACAAAGGACAACACTTTGGAACCTTCAGAGGCAACTGATTCAACTATTGCAAAAGCATCCAGTACTCCTGAGAGCTACAAAGCACGGGAAAATTCACTGTCACTCTGAGCTTCAGAGCCATTAATATCACAGTTAACCATTCTAGAGTAAGAAGGGTGGCACTCCATGGACTGACTCAACTCCATGGGTTGAGTTTGGGAGGCCTCCATAGTGTGACCACTACCTTAACCTCTAAACCTCTTAGAGCTGCCATCCTATCTGTTGTAAAGTAATAGAATACTTTTGTTTTAGGGGCCCAGTGGGATGGCTCAGTGGTCTAAAGCGCCTGCTTGGGAAAGCTTGGGTGGCTTCAGGGACCGCAGTTCAATCCCCGGCACCACATGCTACGCCAGCCCTGCCCTCAGGGCTGGCTGAGCCGGTCATAAAAATGAGTGAATAAACAAACAAAAGTTCTGAAACAAGAAAAATAAATAAATAAATAAAATAAAAAATTCTTTAAAAATTATTATTATAAAAAAAAAGAATACTTTTGTTTTATTTACCAACTGCAAACAGGTACAGATAAAAATTTTTAAAACTAAGTAACAGAATAATGCTATCTTAGGAGGATTGGCAGAGCTAAGTGAGGTAAATTAACTAAATTTCCAAAGGTGTATAAAACTTCACAAATAAAAAGTGGATTGTTACTGAGATATGAAGGCTGCAGACCACTGAACTGGACCTCAGAGTGCTTGGCTGTGTGAGCGTACTTCTGAAGGAGCTGTCGAAGAGCTGCTCAAAGTCTGCCATGTAGATTACGCATGGTCACTCTTTTCCACATGCCTTTTTAAGAGATCCTCAGAAATTTCGGCCATATGAGCTAATATGGCATGTTATTAACAACATGTTATTGCTTCTCCAAAAGGAATTATATTGCATATCCGCAGGATGAGACGCATCACTCTTGGGCTATAATTAGTTCACGTCCATTAAATAGCAGTTGCACAATTTCCTAGTAATTTACTGGTAGCCTAAATTACAAGGCTGCTGTTTAAAAATGTTTTTGCCTGTGTCATTTTCCCCTCCTAGTCTCATTGAAGTCTGGATCTCTTAAGCCAGAACGAAAACTTACTGCTTCTTGCATATCACAGAAAGAGATTCTGAACTCATCTATCTAACTACATCCTAAATTTTACCAACAAGAGAAAGAGAAAGTTGCTGGAGTAAATGGGAAAGGCATGCGGCACAGGAACTCACTAGGAATTAACTCCAGCAAATCGCTCTTTCTCTATCTTTTCAGGAACAAAGTTGTAGGAAATAGCGTTTGTTTGTGTGTGAGATTCCATGACATTAAATTGATTATAAGAGAATTGATTGGCTAAGGCATGCACTGCTGACCAGGGAATTTTATATCAATGGCAGACACCATCTAAAGAACCTAGAGGAGGTCAGCATTGGTTTTTGGTTGTTGTTGTTTTCAACGCGTGGGGATGGAACCCAGGACCCTGTTCATACAAGGCAAGGGCTCCACAGCTTCAGGCCCTGCCTCACTTTTAATTTTGGAAAATAGAAGAAAGAAACCAAAGTTAGTATCACTCTTGATGCAACCACAAGAAAAAAAGATTTTTAAAATCTGAAATTTACACATATTATGAGAAGGAAAAGGAGCAGTTGTTAAACAAGCAGACAACCAAACAAAAAGAAATAGTATCTCTAGGAATTGAACCCAGAGCTTCATGCATGCTGGGCAAATGCTCTACCACTGAGCTACACTGCCAAAAAGAAATAGTATCTCATATAGAAGTGAAGTATATTTTCATTCATTTACAAAAGTTAATCAATATCACATAAATTACAAGTACTAGAAATTGACCAGAAAGGTTTTTTTAAACTTTTTTAAAATTTTATTTATTTTTTGCTTGTTTCAGAACTTTTGTTTGTTAATTTATTTACTTTTATGGCCCGCTCAGCCTGCCTTGAGGGCAGAGCTGGCGCAGCATGTGGTGCCGGGGATCGAACTGCGGTCCCTGCAGCTGTCTAAGCTTTCTTAAGCAGGCACTTTAGACCACTGAGCCATCCTGCCGGGCCCCAACCAGAAGGTTTTTTAAAAGACAATTTTCACTGCCTTAAATATGATGTTAGAAAGTAGAATCAAAAGCATGACCTAAAAATTGAGTGAGATGCCAGGCATACTACGTGTCCTCTCCAATCTGCAGTTTTAAAATGTCTCTGATGGATTCTCCCGATGCTTCCAAAACTGAGGAATGCCCGACTGTCAGCTCATCAGCGACAAGGTGCTGACTGGAGCCACGGGAGCTTGCACTTGAGACTCGGCCCCTGCCCAGGGCAATCCTGAGAGGGGAGAAAGCCTGTCTTTTCAGGATTCCCTCATCATCTCTGCTGACCGAGAGCAAGTTTCATTTACATTTTCTCATCCAATTACATCTTGGTCTGTTCCTCACTACAATTTATAGCAAACTTCGCAAAGCTTTTGGCCTGTATCATCTTATTAAACTTTTATGAAAAATCAATGGCACTCCATCATCTTGTGGGGCTGTTCCTCACACAGATGTCAGCGTTGGTGGAGAAGCATATTTATCACCAAATCAGAGGAGAGAGACCAGCACCATGAGATGTTTTCATTTTCTACGCTAGAGTCCAATGCACAGGACATTTTTATTGTGCTGAAGTGTGGAACTGCAAGAGCTGCACTGTCGAGAAAAAGAACCTGAAAGTGAAACAGAAGCGAAAGTGTTTCACCATCTCTTTCTTCAGCATTCTCTCGACTCTGCCTCCAGAAAAATCACAGCCTCCTGACCATGGAGGTCCCAAGAAGCTGAGGAGCCAAGGTGCTAGGCTGCCCAAACTGCTAGAAAGAAAGAGCTGACCTCGTGCCTGAGACGCAAGCCATGCTGAGGAGCCAGACGCATATTCCAGCCTTGCTCACCCCTGCTACCAGAAGGACTTCAGTAACCATTTTTAAAGAAATGACAGGCCATCTCCTACCACTCCTCTGCTTCCTCTGAAAAAGGTACTCAATTTGGGCTCCAGGTACTTTTCACTAAAAAGTTCTAACTAGCTCAAAAACTGAGAAAGGAAAAAGGATCAGAGATGCCAGCTTCACGTCCAGCTTGGAATCATTGTAGTACTTTCCCCCACATTCTTACTAGTGTGTATTGCTTATACAGATTAATGAGTTTCCTTTTGAAAAATCTGAATATACGTATAGCATACATTTTTGTGTGTGTGTCTGAGACAAGGTCTCACTAATAGTCCAAGATGACCTCGGAATTTTTGACTTCATGTCTCAGGCTCCCAAATAGGGTTAAAGTAGGGTTAAAGGTATGTGCCACAACACCCAGCTACTGTGCAGTGTACTTTATTCCACCCGGCCCGCCCTAAGCCCCAGCTCCGCACATCCCAGCTCCTACAGGACATTCCACTTGGCTGCCTTGTGCTCCACGCATTTTGTAAAAGCCTGCACTCATAGCCACCTCTCCAGCCTCTTGCTCTGAACATTTCCAGTGTGCCACCCTTCCCCTGATCATGGAGTCAGAGACCTGAGAACCAGCCTGGAGTCCTCTTATCCTCTAAACAGCACTATACTCCATACCCCACTTCTGCATTGCTGACACCCAACTCCATCTTCCCAGCAACACAGTAGCCCACAAAACTCTCTGAGATTATACCCAAGAGCAGTAACAAACAGCCCAACTGTTATTGCTGCTTTCCAGCTAACCATGTAGACTCATGATAAACTCTGACCCCAGAATGTTCTACCAAGAAAAACTGCTGACCCTGTTCCTCTCTAGCAAAATCCTTGTGAGAGTCCAGCAGGGTGAGTCCCTTCACAGGAAGTCCAGCTCAATTGTGCAACAGAGTGCAGTGATGTGAATGAGTCCCCAAAGTTACTGTGTGGGAGGAACAACCCCAACATTCATGTTAATGGTATTTGGGGGGAATGTTGAGGAGGCCCCATGATGCCATTAGTTACTTTATAAGAGCAAGGGACACCTAAGCTCACAAACTTGTTCTGTTTCATCATGTGATGCCCTCTGTCACATTATGATGCACCTGCAAGTCTCTCATCAGCTGCTAGTCCTCTGCAGGGACTGGTACCCCCAGAATCATGAGCTAAATAAATTCCAATTTGTTATCAATTACCTGCTCTCAAGTGCCTAGTTGTAACAGCAGAGATTGGATTAAGACAAGGAATCGAGTTTGCTTTTCTGTCTTGGACCCATGGGTACCATTTCCTGAGTACACTGTGTGTGCCAAGTCATGGGCTTTGGCTTCTTGGCATGGCATCCTTAGTGAATGGATGGGAGTCATAGCTTCCTTGCACTGAACAAATGGTGAACCTGAGGCTAATAGAGCCATCAGCCACCAGTCAGAAGCGAAAGCATGTCAAGGTACATCAGAAAAGCAAGGAAGGTGCCCCAGGTGAAACAAGATTGGCTTTCTTTCTAGGTCTGTTCATTTCTCTGACCTACTACATCTTTCTGGGATCATTTTCCCCTTTTCAAGTTACTTTCAGGAGACATCTATAATTACTTTCAATCCAAAATGTTCTGATACACATGGATTCAACCAATGATCAAATTTTCAGCTCTCTCAAGAATCTTCGCACTTGCAAGTAAGCACAGGCTGAGGGTTCGATCCCCAGGCTTGCTGTGCTGGCCCCACCCCTAGGGCATGCTGAGATGGCAATTGAGACTGGGCATAGTGGTGCGCGCACCTGTAATCCTGAACACCCTGTAGACCAGCGGTTCTCAACCTGTGGGTCCCAACCCCAGAGGGGGTTGAATGACCAAAACACAGGGGTCGCCCAAAGCCATCACAAAATGTTATTTATTTGGAATTACAGTTTTGAAGTAGCCACTAAAATTATTTTTGGGGCTCTTCTGCTTCAGTCCGCCATCGAGTGCGTGCTCTCACCTACTACGCTAATCATGTCTTCTCACAAGACTTTCTTTTTTTTGACTTTTTGAGACAGGGTCTCACTATGCAGTTGAGGCTGGCCTTGAGCTCACTTTTGTAGCCCAAGCTGGTCTCGAACTCACATTGATCCTCCTGCCTCAGCCTCCCAAGTGCTGGGATTACAGGCGTGCGCCACCACGCCTGGCTTCACAAGACTTTCAGAATCAAACGATTCCTGGCAAAGAAGCAAAAGCAGAATCATCCCATTCCTCAGTGGATTCGTATGAAGACAGGTAATAAAATCAGGTACAACTCCAAGAGGAGACACTGGAGAAGGACCAAGCTAGGACTGTGAGGAGTTGCGTGTGAGCTGCAACACATTTATCCTCTGGGAGGTCACAAGACGATGTCTGCTTTCAATCATAGTCAAGACAATACTGAATATAAAGTTTTAAAAATAA
>PVJA010036013.1:0-21405 GCA_004027025.1 Myocastor coypus | reverse complement strand
GTTCTAGTGAGTTTGCTGACCTGCTTAATCCCAGGATTCCCAGGATTTGTTTTTATTTCTTTACTTATTTCTGTGTGTGTGTGTGTGTGTGTGTGTGTGTGTGTGTGTGTGTGTATGCTTCGAAGGGAACTCAGGAACATGAGTTTTCGAGGCAGGCACGGGACAAGCCCAGGACTCTTAATTCAACCTTCATTTTAGTGTTTCATTTGATCACACCAACTTGTTTCATTAACCAAAGGGTAACACATCAAGCCAAGAGAGTAAGAAGCTCAGACCGATGGCTCTTTCTTAAATAATAAATCACAAGTTTCAGATCCGGGAGTTCGTGTCTTCAGCTAGCATCTTTCAATCTGTTTGGCAGGCTGCCTCGTTAGCTTGCCAAGCTAGTGAAAAATCCTAAAACCTGCATGCTCATGGCAGCAACCTCTCTGTGCCTCGGTTTCTCTACATATAAAGTGAAGACAAGGTGCCCACCCTAGAATGAGCTCGAGCATCTGCAGGTCGTGGGGACAGCATCACCCTCATGGCTGAACACTTCCCAAGGAGGCAGCCTCAGTGCTTCTGGCCCAAGGCCCCTCTGCACCCCATCCACTCTGGTCACTCCACAGCACTTACGTCAGTAACCACCCTCCTTTTCTTTTATCTAGTCTCGGTTCCTGGTGCCATACATGCCAGTTTCTCCCTGCATTTTTGTCTCTCTCTGCCTACCTCTGCCCAGCCACGTACACAACCCAATGATCCAATGGGGAGAACTTTTCAGATGTCATGAAAGAGCCCTGGGCTTCTAGGAGATATTCACACAGACCAACACAAGCACCTGACCAAACGCATGGTCACCGTGTACGGTTCTTCTTAATGAAACACTTGCAAAAACAGAGCTGTGACAGTACAACGCACACCCTGGAAGGGCAGCCGGACTGTGGCCCTAAACTATGTGGCTGAATGAGCCCTAAGCCCAGGAAACTCATAAGAAAGAAGAGAAACTTTACAATCTGCAAGGAATTCCAGCTCCAGCTTCCAGGATTTGCAGGACCTTGGAGAAGATACCTAACCTCATCCTGAGTTTATTTACCTCCCAAATGGGTCTGGAGGACCTCTCCTAGCACAACAAATTGCTAAACTCTTACAGGACAACTAGAAAAACACTCCTTCAGAGACTAATAAAAAATGATTGATATTTAAGATTACTTCCTTAAAAATCTAAGCTTTGATCCTGTGCACACAACATTCACCAGATCCAGTGTCACAGAACTTGAACTCTGACTTCACAAGAACTCAGGTGTTAGCCATGCCTTGGAGTCCAGCTCATCTAATCCCGTCTCCCAGGCGCATGTGGGCACTGGTGAACGTACCTGCAGCAGGAAGTCGAAGAGTGCCATCTTGGACCACTCGTGGTGGTGGATGTCTGTGCAGCCCCACTCAGGCTTGGGCGTCCGGCCGTGCAGCCAACAGGGCTGTGTGAGGGAGTGCTGATAAGCTCCCCAGGTGAGCACCACGGAAGAATGCGTATCGTTGCTGGCTGGGGCGAGAGAAGTGTCCCAGAGAACAGCAGGACGGGGGCGGCCATCTGTGGAATCAGAACACATGCGTTCTCAGAACACTGTGCACTCCCTGCTGTGCGGGGTGGGGGGGTATAGGGGGGAGGAGGGAGGGGGAGGGGGCCCCACGTACTTTCTATCCTTGCCCAATGCCAACATTGGATCAGACCCTATGCCAGGGCCCTCTGTCTTCTGGAGCTTTAGTACGTGTACACCCGAGAGAAGCTTCCTATTATAAATCCTCCAAAGTGGAAAATTATTATTAGACAAGGAAGACATTTTTAAACAGGACGCTTCATAACACGTCACGAGTAAGCTGCTAACCACCAGTCACACTGTCCTCTGGGCAATGTGGCTTTCTTTCACATGTAAAAGCAGCCATGACCAAAAAGGAAAACGTGCAGACATTTTTAATTGTCTATCTAATGCCTGAGTGGAACTGCTCTGTTTGTAATAACAACTGTCTGATTTTCTCAGGCCACACTGTGATGTCAGGAAGACAGAGTATTTTTAGAAGTTGAAAATTTCAAAATAAACTTGTCTGGTTGGCATGGGTTACTCTAATCTCCAAAGAATGATATAAAAAGGTGTGTTTTGTAAAATTATTTTTGTAGAAGGCATACATGGTCAACAGTGACCTTGGTGATGGGCCATTTATTCACACATAGATTCACCAAGTGTGTTAAGCAAGGACCATGTCTCCACTTGTGTGTGCATGGAAGCTTCACATGCTAATAATATCATTTGCTTCTGCCAAATAAAGTCACAGGAAAGTAAAGGTGGGGAGCCGAAGATTCGATCATGGGCACCCCACATTCACCAGATCCAGCACCACAGCCTCACTTGTAGATCAAGGTCAGCACGGAGCTCTAGAGACAAAACAACATCTGCTTTGCTCCGTCTTCACAGGCCTGAACATAGCGGCCTCTGAAGTTATGGCTGGAATGTCCAGACACGTCTCAAGAATTTTTAAAATCCTTTCTAAATAGCCTGCCTCCAACATTCCCAGTCTTTCACGTTCTTCAGTTTTCTGTGAGCTCTTACTTGGCCACCTCTTGTGGAGTTCTGATCTACAGAAAACAGTCAGCTTCATAAACAGCTTTTGAGGTTACATTACCCTCACTTCAATGATTTCACTTAATTGTCTTAATCACTGTGTTTCAGCTCCATTCAAAAGAAAAACTCTGTCTCGCTTTCACCTTGGAAGTTAGGACGGGGCATGTAGTGCCCTTTGTATCACACACCACGTGCCGCTGTCCCTGGCAGGCAGTGACAAGAAGACAGAGGAAGAAACGTAAGCCGTGGCTGGAGAATCTCATCCGCAGTGTTACCTCTTTCTATTTCCTTTCACTTCACCAAATGACTTGGGGCATCTTGGACCTAATGATTTCCTTTGATATAAGACCTTGTTGAGTATTTGTCTTCCAAATTCTGTGCCAGTGAAATAAAGTAAGAGTGAATTTGAGGAGAAATCAAAGCATCACCCGGTAGAGGACACGCCCAGGCAAGTACGACCAAAGAGGAGCAGAAGCAGCCGCAGCTCTCGAAGGCATGCGGAGCTCTGACTGCAGGAGAGCCCCCAGGAAGCCCTGTGGGTCAGCGCCTCTGCACCAGCTACACACAGAGGGCTCTGCCCCTCCCAGGCAGAGAAGGCTTTCCAAAGGGAGCTGAAAGCTGATGCTGAGCTTGAGCCACACAGATCAATCTCCAGACACACACGACAGCAGTGTCCACAGCAGTCCCCACACAACCCTCTGAGAACAAAGAGCCTATCTACATAAATAGCGGGAGACTTCTGGCCCATCTCCCCGATCCCTTGGAAGCACTTGTTTTTATTGGAAAAGTAAATCCCTTCTTACAGGAAATACAGCATAAAACCAAAAGCTAAGAAAAGCAACCTCATCTGTAACCCATGGCTGCTCTTTTTGTTTCTATGTTTACCTCCATTGTTGCTCTGTAACTTTTATTCTCACTGGAATACAGAAATGGATTTTAAGACTGCAAGAAATGAATGTAGCTTCTAGTAAAGGCTCAGACTCTGGAAGCCAGGATCTTTGGAAAAGCGGTCGTACTGCTGCTCCACTTTGCATTGCCAGGCCAGTTCTCCAGCCTTCAGGAATCTTGCTTTCCTCTACTGGAAAATGAAGTTCACAGGTATCTTCACCAATATGTATTAGGATTAAATGAGACTATGCACTTAAGATTTTCTCTTCTAATTTTTATCAGTGCTTCATAGCAAAAACCTTCAGAGCCCTTTCTTCTGGCTTTCTAAAAAATACAGTATGTGACTGTTAGCTGTAGTCACCCATTGTGTAATGGCACATGTGGTAGTTCAATGGGATTTAAGTATTACACAACATCTATGTGTACTAAAATGCTGCGAGGGCCCTCCATTAAGGTGGCCAAGTAGTCACGCTTGATGTATCAGATGAAGACAGGAAAACTGAAACCATGTCTCACCTTGGTGTCTAATATAAAGGCATATCCCAGTAATGCGCTCTGATGAGGTACATAGTACCACATATTATGCCATCTCTTAATTTGCCAGTCTTCAGTGGACTTCTGTTGTGTAGTGAGCAACTCTTCAATGTCAAGCAGTATGGTAGAGCATGAGGCTACATACATGAAGAATAAATGGATAACGAGCCCGCTGGCTTTCACGAAGCTTATATTTCTACCAGGGAAACTGAACAAAAATTAAGCAAAAGAAAATTATTTGGGATTAGCCTGTATTTCTTTACAGATCATCATAACCACTTCGCTAAGTATTGTGTCATAAACATTTATCTGGTAATGAAATATTTTAAGCAACAACCACTGTGATTTGAGGCAGCTATTACTCTAGGAAACCTTGCAAAAGGCTGTCCAAATGTTTTAGGCCTCAGTGACTACAAAGTCTCCATGGCCAGAGCTCAGCTGCGTCCCCACCCAACGCCACAGCCCTGTAACACGACAATCGTCCTAAGCCAGCACAGCACACTGGCCACGTCCAGTAACATTTTGCTCTGAACTCTGAAGTACGGATTTCATACGATTTCCAAGGGGCACACTGTTAGTGTTTTTTCAACCATTTAAAAATGTAAAAAATGGGTCTGTCAAATAGCTCAGTGGATTAAAGCACCTGCAAGCAGGCACAGGGGCCTGGAGTTTGATCCCCAAGCCTGCTGTGCCAGCCCCACCCCAAAGTGCATTAAGATAGCAATTGAGACTGGGCATGGTGGTGCACACCTGTAATCCCACCTCTTGGGAGGCTGTAGACAGGAGGATCACTACAAGTTTGATCTAATAGGGAGACCCTGAACACCCTGCAGACTCTTCCCTAAATATAAAAAATTTAAAAGAAAAATTAAAGTTGTAGAAACTATTTTTGGTTTGCATAGTAAAAATCTTGAGACAAAGCCATCTTGACCAGTTGGTGAGCTCCTGGGCTTACTGGATCTCATTTACTATTTATCTACCGGAGATGGTTGACTGTCTTATTATATTCTCAGGGCTGGGGATGGCACCGAGGGTGTTGTCTATGCCAGGAAGTGCTCTACCACGGAGCCACATTCCCAGCCCTACGGAACTCCTAGAATGATACATTCTCTACACTCGCAACTGAAGACTTACTCTCAAAACTGCCAAAGATGTGTTCAGCTGATAGGAATATTTAGTTTACAATTAATTTCCTGTAGATTTCTCTGTAGACGTCCACATGCAAAATGCTTCCACATAACTACCACAGAAAGACATCCTTTGCAGCCCTGAGAGAAGTTCTTCCACCTCAGCAAAGCAGACTTTCAGAGAGCATCAAGAAAGGCGGGGAGGGGCCGCCGTCTCCCAGGCGTGCTGTCGGGGTCCGCCCCATTCATGCCCGCCCCGCTTCCCACCACGTCTCGGTGCCTGTGGATCTCCAGGCACCCATGGTCAGGCTCAGGTCTGCCCAGCTCAGAGAGGCGCATGCTACGACCAGGAGAATTCTGCTTCCTGTGAAACATGGCCTTTGAAAGAATTCAATGAACTTTGACAGACCTCAAGTGCTGACAGGAAAACAGCCTCCGAAAACAGGAACCCGTTCGGAGCAACACCCCCTCGAGCGACTGGGGCAGAGGCGCACTGTCGCTTCGCATTCAGGTTTGTCAAGACGCTGCAGTTCCGTGTTCTCAAGAGAAATCTTCACAGTGAAGCGATAAAATTCTAACTGTCAGGGCGGTGAGAAAGCAGGTTTCAGAAGATATGCGGGCGTTCTGTGAATTGAAAGTTCTACAGCTGCCTTAAAAAATGAAGATTGCCAGTAAAACTTCTTTTTTTTTTTTTTTTTTTTTTCTGGTCTCTATCTCTCCTGAATTTTGATGGCTCTCCCAAGTTGTTTTTCATACAAAAGCAAACAGAAGAGGCTCTTCTGGAGAGACGATTTAACGTGCAGACTAAGGAGAAGCAGACGCTGCGTAGAACCCCTCCGCCTGGGTCTCGAAGCACCCTTCCTCTTGTCAGCGGCTGGAGGGAGGGTGGTTACTGAGCCTTAGCGCTTGCCCCGTGCACCTGCTGGAGTCTGAACCTGAGTCTGCATTTGTCCCTGAGAAAAAGCAGGTACAAACGTCCTGAGCTCAAAAATCACTGGTCCTTTCTATCACGTGGGCCAAGTTCCAACAGTTTTGGGGAACAAGATAAAAAGGAGGTGACAGTATTGAAAACAACAACACAAAACCCCTTCCAGAAATCAAAGGCAGTCAAAGCTGGGCAGCACCTCTGTGGTAAGAACCGCCCGGAATGTGATGATAGAATCCCTCAGGCCATGGGCCCCTGGGAGCACGGGTATCACACGGTGGGGACACAGCCCTGTGAAGCCACTGCAGGTGCCCAGGGGTCAGTCACCAGCCCAGCACCCCCAGCTCTGTTTCTCCACAGCACCTGTTACAGCAGGAACTGAGCATGTAAGAAATATTAGACTGCAGTGGAAAGGCAGATGCCTTAGGTGGGTGAAGGCGAACAAGTCAGCAAGCATGCGAGAGACCAGAACAGGAGTGCAGGACTTGGGACCACCGTCAGCAAGAAGAGAGCTTGAAGGATTAGAGGACATACGCTCAAGAGTTGGGGCCTTGTGACTTGACTTACTCATTAAACAAGTACTTAAGGTCCCCTTTACTATTTGAATCTACTTGGTTCCTGAGTTTGGGACAGAAAGAACTGGGGGCAAGGTATACAGAAAGCACGGGAATGATGAGATCCCAGTCACAGCTAGACTGGAGCTGCCGTGAGCACGGAGTTTGGTCGGAACAGAGCAACAGACATGGCGGCTCATTTGCCTGATCTGAATGTTTGGAGGGAACAAGTAAAGAACCAGACAGAGCTCTTCACGTAAAGCTAAGAAATTCAGAGGTGCAGCGCCCTGTGAGGTGGTAGATCCCAGAGTACAGAAGAGCCTCCAACAAAGGGCCGTGGCCAGCCAGAGGAGGCGCAGAGAGGAGGCAGGACAGGCTCCTCTATCCCTGGCACCAGGAGCGGCTTGTGCCCACTGGGGCAAGTCTTGGGCCACTCTGAATGATCGCTGAGCTCCCAAAACCCAGCTCTGCCCAACTCAGAAGATAAGCAGGGCTCCATGAGGCCAGAGGACTCTCTACAAGGAGGAGGGGTGGAGAGGGAAGAGTCTGTAGCTTCTCTACCTTCAGGGTTCTGCATAGAAGGGCTTGGGTTAAAAAGCAATTTCCATGCAAATTAAAACCACAAATTATTCAATCCCTACTACCTACAACGATGAAAGGTAAGTATTGAATGAGGGATGCAGAGCAGGGAAAGTTCTCGAGTTATTGTGGGTATCAGGTATGGCTATTATCTGCTAAAGATCCCAAGAACTTTCCGTAAATCAAATTTTAGGTGCCTTTTGTTTGGTTGGGGCCAACATCAATCAACATTTTTTATAAATTAAGAAAATCTAAAGAAACAGATCACTGACAGATCCACTGGGGATCTGAATCAAAAGGTAACATTTAGGTCGATTAATCCTGCCGGGTGTGCTGCGCAGCCTATGCGTCTACATCTGCTCAGTTTTAAGACAAGCTGAAGGCAGGCACTGTCACCAGCAGTGTCATTTCATCACTGCCTGATGAAATGAGTGAAAAGCCGTGTGGCCTCCCCGGATCACACTGCCGCAAGCAGCCGGAGCTCAGGGCTGGGTCTCGCAAGCTGGCTGACACCTCCCACAGCCCTTTGGATGGGAGACCACATGGACTGCAGCAGTCCTAGGTCAGAGTCTCACACACAGAAGTCAGTGTTAGGCCAGAGATGTAGCTCTGTGGCATCTTGCCTGCCTGGCAAGGGTGAGGCCCTGAGTTCCAATTCCAGTACCAAAAAAAAAAAGTGAATGTTGATGTGCCAAATTCATTAAAAGTTCCTTGAGCCACAATCACCCGTCCGTCAGCTGAGCTAGGCAGGGCTGTCTACTCTGTCTCGCATTTGTGTGGCCTCTAGCCTAGTCCCGACCTGTAGCAGAGTTCATCGTGGGGCGAGGTCTCAGGAGACAGGAGGCCGATCCTGAAGTCAGTGAGCACAAGCTTCCCTCCTGAACATTCCCCATAGTGCCAGCACAGTGCGAGGCAGAGGCAGGAGGATAGCAAGTCTGTGCCCAGCCTGAGCAACTTAACAAGACCCCGTCTCAAAAGAGGATGGAGATGTAGCTCGAGGTGGCTGCCTTGGGTTCAGTCCCAGCGCCCATGCCTGCCCCTATGCACACACATGCAAGTCAGCAGGCCACTAAACACACCCAGGAACCACCAGAAGAGTCCACGAGGGAGAGTGTCCTCCACTCACGCTCCCTGGTGCAGATCCAGCAGCTACAGGAGGGGCTGGCACTAGATCTGCTCGGTGCATATTTGGTTTTTTGTTTTGTTTTGTTTTGTTTTGTTTGTTTGTTTGTTTGTTTGATGGAACCGGGCATTGAACTCACTCAGGCCCTTGCACTTGCCAGGGAATTCTTATTCTGCTGAGCTATTTCCCCAGCCCCTTGGTGTATATTTCTTGAAGGAGCAGAGACAAACCTGATCCTGAGGAAGGTCACAGGGCCTGGAGGAGTCAGGCACACCCATCCAGAGCACCGGGGTTACTGTGGCAACCACTTGTCCCTTCCTTTCCAAGCCTGAGGAAGCCAGAGGACAAATTCCAGAGGCAGGGCAGCAGAGTGGTGGCTGGCTCCTCTGGGTCTGAAGGTTTGTTCTGAGCCAGTAGGACAGGGACAGTGTGCACAGACTGCTTAGGTCCAAGCTCAGGAGACCTTGGACCACTGCAGAGGGCGTGAGCATTCGGCGGACCAGGGGATGTGACCTGGAAAGAGCTCAGGCCCTTCTGCTCAGAGGCCAGCTCTTGGCCTCAGAAATAAAACAGTCAGGGGGCTGGGGAGATGGCTCAGTAGAATAAGTGCCTGCCTACCTAGCGCAAGGGTCTGAGTTCAATCCTCGGTTCCAGACCAAAAAAAAAAAAAAAAAAAAAAAAAAAAAAAAAAAAAATACAAGAAATTAAACATGGTCAGACACCCTCAAGTGCAGGTTTTAAGAAAGGTGGCCCATCTCGGGGACTTCGAGGCAGATTCCAAGTGGTGGGTCATGGGCATGTGCTAGAAACCACCCCCTACCAGCCCAAGAACTGTCCCTGCGCAGGAGCAGCGCCAACCTGAGCTGCAAGGCTGCCCTCTGGATGCTGTGACCACCGCACCTCATGCAGACCCCAGAGCCCACAGGACCTTGAGCAGACAGTGAGAAGGCCACAGCGCACACCTCCAAGCCTACCCTAGGAAGAGGCCACCCCAGCTGCTAGTAGTGAGGGACGTGGGATCCACAGTGAATTTAAATGGCGGCAGGTGGGGGCCTGTCGTTTGTCACAGAAGCAGCCTGCCACACAGAACTCCCAAGGTGGGCCGCCTTAATTCAGTATGACAGCTCTGTGGCCATAAAGTGACATCCTAAAATTAAAGCATGCATAATGCACCTTCCATGCTGGGCATGAAAAATGGTGCAGTGCTAAATGCTACCCAAGTGGGGTCCCTGGAGAGCCCTGCACTTCTCTGTGTGCTCACGCAGTGGGAGGCTTTGCAAGCCACTGAATCAGAGGCCACGGGAGGCCCTGGGCCTTCCTCTGCAGAGCTCCAGCCCTGCAGCAGTGGGAGGCTTTGTAAGACACTGAATCAGAGGCCACGGGAGGCCCTGGGCTGCAGGACCCAGGCAGGTGTGGCTTTGGCCCAGGTAAGTGCTCTCAAATATTTTGCTCTAAAAGCCCATCTAAGTGCATTGACAGCATTCCGTGTCAGGTGGCTTTTGGAGCGAATTGAGTTTTACAAGGCTGGGCAAGAAACAAACTAGCATGTCCAGTCACACAAACCTATGGCTGCTTGTGGGACACTAGAAAAGCAGTTTAATCCAAGAGGGGTGGCCATGCCTGCCATCCCAGCACTCTGTGGGGCTGAGGCAGCAGGAGCATGAGTTCAAGCCTACCCTGCACCTCTTAGTAAGACTATCAAAGATAAAACATTGCAAAGTCTGAGGGTGTAACTGAATGTGAAAGCCCTGAGTTTGAGCCCCAGGTCTGGGAAAGAAAAGGAGGGGAAGTGAGGAAACAGGGAACAGCAGTCTCAAGTATGGGGGTTGTGTGTTAAACTTCTGGCAATATCCAGGGCCATGTACTATATGTCCCTCCTCCTCTTGGGTAAAGCTATCAAGGCACAGCTGGCAGAACAGAACAGAGTCGGTGCAAAGTGACATTCAGGACCTCTGTGCTACAGGTAGCTTTCGTCTCCTCGAAGTGAGGTGGCTGTGGCCCGCATCTGCACAGGTTTGTCTGTCACCTGTCAGCAGTGACATAGCCAGGTATACTCACCAGCCGTGACCATGGTAGAAGGAGCCACCCTGGGGCCCCTTGGAGGATCTGTGGAGGGAAACAGGCTGATAGAGCCAAGCCTTGGAGACTGGGGAAAGACAGAGAGAAGGAGAGTGACTGAAGGCCTGCTGGGCACAGGACCACGTGTCCCGCGCACAGCCTCCAGCCGCTGCGGTGAAAATCTGTCCACTGCATAGGATTCCTGGAAAGACTAGCAACAATGACCCCAGGGCCTCCATTCACAGGAGTGCCTGGCTGCCCTCCCCACGCTAGGTGTGAAGCCATTATCACTAACACTAGTTAAATGTCAAAGACCAGAAACAATATTGAGAGAGATCAGGTACGGGATTTAATTAGTTACAGGGTTTCTCCCAGATAAGAGAAGGTGACCTCCTGGACCAAGCCAGAGCAGCAGATAAGCATATGCCTAAGTCGAATCCTACTGGCTTCCTTCAGAAAACCCTTTTGCTAACCATATGACAGCATGGCAGAAACACACCGCAGTGGTCACGAGGACTCGCTTCGTAACAAACCCTGCCTTCCTTATGCAGTGTTTGCGTTATAAGGAGCCTGCCAAGAGCGTTTGCCATTTCTGCCATGATGAAGACTTCCTTTGGAGGAGTTTTTGTTTGTTTTGAAACAGGGTGTTGTTACGTGGCTCGGGCTGGCTTTGGACTCACTCTGGAGCCTGGACTGCCCTCCAGCTAGAGGCCATCTCCCTGCCTCAACCTCCACAGTGCTGGGATTATAGGCCTGTGCCACCACGCCTAGTCATAGTGAGCTGTTTGTTTCCTCTAGCAAAAATCCTAGCCTGGATTTCAGATTTGCTTTTAAAAATAGTAGTCTTTGTCCGTGTGGCTGAGGAGCCAAATACGCACACCACATAGAGTCAGTCAGGCCATCTATTCCTGCCTTCAATCAGCACACTTACTAAGCACCCATGATGCACCAGAGTTTCCACTGAGATCCCCAAATAAAGCACTAAAATATGTGTGGATTGGCAGGGAATCGTGGCACTCCTGTGTAGCCCCAGTACTCTAGGAGGCTGGGGCAGGAACATCACAAGTTTAACTCAGTGACTTAGTGAGACCCTGCCTCAAAATTAAAAAAATAAATAAATAAAAATAAAGGTCTGGGCTGTAGCTCATTGTGAAGGTCCCAGTATCAAAAAACCAAATAAACACACAAGAATTATCTGCATACCAACATGCCTAGAGAAAAATAGGAAAGGGGGATCATTCAGCAAACACGTATGACACAGACATGTACTACGTCAAAGGGCAGCGCAAATGAGGTAGAAATTCATGCTGAGTAATTAGAAGATCTGTCACTTCCCTGGGCAGACAGATAGGGTCCAGGATACGGGGCTTCAATACAAAAGCAGCAACAGGGGGTTCTTAGAAGACAAATCCATGTTTCTACAGAAGTCATCTGAAGAGGGATACAGGTCAAATAAAGACTAGAAGTAGGCCCTGAGCGACCAGGAGCCCCTGAGGCTGCCTGACCGACACCCAGAGCTGGCTGCCATATGCTCTGTGTCACGGTGCCAGCTCCGTGTGCAGAGCTCTGCTGTACAGCTGTGCTCACGGCTTCTCGGAAATCATTTCTTAGGCTTTGGAAGACATGGCCTGAACTTACGTCATGAAGTGACTAAGTATGAGAAGGCATCAGAGAGTGCAGAGGAAGGCCCGGCACAACAGTTTGAGATCAAATCTTAGGAATTCAATTCACCAAACTGAGCCCCATGATCTTGGCCTCACAGACACTTAGGTATGAATGGAAGGAGGCTTTGGGGCCTTGCTGGAGCAATAAGCTTCTCTTTCAAATTGAATCGTTAGTCTCCAAGATGCCAAAAAGTCAGAGTGCAGCCATAAATAGATTCCAAGTGAATCCTGGGGGAAAAAAAGCTTAATTAGGCAATCAGGAGGTCAGGACATTAGGTAGAGACATTCCCTTACAGAAAGGAGCTCTGAGGCCTGAGGGATCTGCGAACAATTCAGTAAATTTAGTAGCTCATGTGTGCCAGTAACAGCCAGTACTTCATGCCAAGAATTGTTTCTTGTGTACACAATAACGACGACCTCGTGTGACAGGCAGTACTGCAGGAGAGAGGGTTTGTGAATTCCAACCCAGGCAGAGGAGGGTGAGTGCTCAGGCACCAATTCCTTCTCCCAGCTGCATTTCAGAGCTCCCTCGGGATGTGCAGCACACAGATCTTGCCCAGGGCCACTTATACCCCAGAGTCCCCTGCCCTTCCCTGGGCCGTGAACACAGACACGTAGTTATGGATAGGAGGACTGCACAGCACAGCCAGCGCAGCAGAGGGGACCTCATCACCCACTTGCTCATGGCAGCCCCTCTCATCCCCGTACCCACCAAGGGCGCGAGATCTGATGCCTGCGAGCTCTGAGCTAGGTGATAAATTGCGCACTTGGGTCCAAGGGTAACAATCCATTATGCTGTGAAATTTGCTAGGTCATCATTCAACACCCTACTGAGCCATCTACGGGGTATGGGGCGGACACCAGTGACTGCCTGAGTGGGTCTCAGTGTTTTAACTGCAGATACCAGCAGCCAGCCTCCAGGGCATCAGCATGGGAGTTAGAATAGTCCATGCCCAGGTGGATTGTATGAATCCCGGTCCCATGGTGCCTAGAGAATACTACCGTGTTCCTCGACGTTCAGCTTTTGCCACCATTAGGTTAAGCATTTGGCCTAGTGGCAATGCTGCAGTCCCCCCAGTATACGATCTGTAAAGCTGCTACGAATCTAGACCTCAGACTCGAACCAGTGAGCAAATCACTGCTACTCCACAGACTACGCATTCAGAAACTAGGCTATAATCTCGCAGCCAGTGGAAAGGGGATCCAACTCCCATAGTTTCCCAAGAAGTTTCCTCCTCTGCATCTCCGACTTCCTCGAAGCCTCGCTGCATTGCTGCCCTGCGTCAGTGCTGGGTGTTTCACCTGCACTGGGGGCATCCTGTGGGTTTCCAAGCTCACTGAGATCCTGTAGAGCGTCTGGAGCCATCTTGGCTCCCCAGTTGTAACTTCTGGATCATTCTGGGTGCAAACAAGGTCCACCAGCTCATGCACCCTCGCGGTTCCCAGGCCAGCTGAGAGCATAGCCTCAGGGGCCAGGGGTCACGAGGTGCGGAGCCTGGCTGAGGACCACACCCTTCCTTAGGTATCTGTCTCCACAGAAGGCAGAATCTTGGACCTCCAGCACACTCAGAGCTTTGAGAGGCTCGAAAAACTCACGCGACTGGGTACATGCTGGCCACATCCATCGGCAGCCCGTGGTCTCATACACATTCTTGTTAAATGCGTACAGGGGTGACATTCCCTTGGACGAGCAGGCAGTGGAGCTGCTACCTCTCCCTGCTCTGGCGCTGGGCCTTCTGAAAAGGCCCCCTGTGCTGGAGAAAGACAATTCGTTTACTCTTTTGACAACTTATAGACAGCAAACGTCTACTTCCACAGGAAGCTAGAACGACACCCTTGCCTTCAGGGCGTTCTTCGCGACCACTGGCCTCCTCTCCTCTGGGCACATGCCAGAGCTTTAATCGCATGCAACAAGCCCTGGGAAGCTGAGGCCGGAGCGCAACGAAGCCCGTGCTGCGCAGGCTTGCTCTGGCCTCTAAGGGCTGGCAAGGAGCAAACTTCCACTGTGGGGAGACAGCCGCTGCTGCTGCTGCGTCCACAGGGGAGGTCTGGGTGGGGAAAATAGTTTAGAGACAAAGAGTGATGGGGAGCAGAGGAAGAGCCCGGAGCAGCGTCCCCAACAGCTGTGGAGTCCCCGAGTGCAGGAGGGTTACCTCGGTTGAGCTCTGACCTCCTGCTCGCTGCGGGCAGCGTCCTGTTGAGCCCCAGGATCCTGTCCAGGTGGAAGGCAAACACCTCGTTCATGTCCAGGGGCTGCTTGAGCAGCGCACAGGGGCTGGGGCCGCAGCGGGGCAGGGTGCCAGGCTCCACGTCCCCCAGAACCATCAGGTGAGCCCCGCCGCGCCCCGGGAAGTCGGGCTGCAGGGTCCCCGAGGCGTCTGCCAGTAGGCGCAGGCTGCGGAGGTCCTCGCCGCTCAGCCACGAGGGCGCACGCTCGCTGTAGAGCCTGATGTTGCCTTCTCCGGCCAGGGGCAGCCGGACGAGTCCTGCACGGGGCACTCGGCGCCCGGCGCCCAGCTGCCCAGCCTGGGCCAGGCCTCCTCCCTGCACCTCAGCCTGAGGCGGAGGGGCGGTCCTCACGGGAACCGCAGGGTCGGCGCCCACCGAGGCGGCCGCTGGCTTCTTCCTGCTCTTGGGCCGCACAGTGCCGCGGATGTGCGCGGGCTTGCCGCGCCGGGCGCGGAGTGTGATGTACACTACGTTGGGCTGCAGCGCCGTCCCGATGCCCGCGGAGTCTAGGGCAGCCAGGGTGCCGTCCAGCGGGATCTCGAACAAGGGGCCCTGCGCGGGGTCGCGGCCCAGGCGGAGACCCCTAGCGGCGGGCTGTGCACGCGGCGGGGACGCGCGTCCCACCTGGCTGACCAGGAAGCCCAGGTAGAGCGCGCAGGCGGTGCCTAGTAGCAGGTTCCTGCGGGTCCGCGGCCGCCGGCCGCCCCAGAGCGCGCGCACCCACGGGGCGCAAAGCGCACGCGGCGGCCGGCCGCAGGGGGCCCCCGCTTGGCCGGATGCGCGGGTCATTGCTCCTCCGAGGCTGCATGGCGGATTCCGAGCGGCCCCGGCCCCCGGGAGAGGCGCATGGCGCCGGGGTGCGGCGAGTGGCGGCGCGGGGTCCGGCTGGGTCTCAGTGAGCGCAGGCGCGGAGCTGCCCGGTAACCTTGATCCGCGGCCCAGCGGCCTCCGGGAGCGCGAGCGGGAGCACAGCCGACCCTGGGAATGAACCGACACAGAGCGAACTGAGTCACTATCGCAAGCCAGGCTCCCGGGCGGAGGAAGGACAAACACTCGGCTTTCTTCCGTGAATGCCACCTCCGGAGAGGAGAGAGAGCAGAAACGACGGATGGCGGGACTTGGAAAGAATGAAAGCAAGACAGAGGCGCGGATTTGATACTTAGTTTAAAGTACAGGCGTCCTGAAAACATGAACACAGAAATTCAAGAGCTGGAATCTTAACTTCATCATGGAGCACGGAGTTAATATTTGGCCAAACTAGGGATTTTCCTGTTTGCGATTGAGAAATAACTTAAGCCAGTTAAGAGGGGGCAACGATCCCACATCATTTTTTAGAACCTCGCGCATTAATCAAAGGGGCAGAAGCACCGCGTGTTAAGATTCAAATTCAGAAACGTAGCCTGTTCATCTGAGGTCTCAGCTTTATCTTCACAGGGCTTCAGTGTTTTACATGAGCGTAGTCTGCTGCGAAGCCATCCATGACTAGAGCTTAGAAGCAGCGACATGTGTCCCGTCACACTCAGAAAACACACATCCAGCAAGTTTTCATTCCTTTTATTTCCCACCCGTCAGCTAAAAAAGAAAGAAAAGAAAAGAAGAGAAAGGAAAGGAAAGGAAAAGAAAAAAGAAAAGAAAAGAAACGAAAAGAAAAATGGAAGGACTCTTCCAGTAGCTGGGTTTGTCCGCATTATTGCAAGGAAGAGCAAACCCTGAGGCAGCCCGACTTACACAGCCAGCCCCGAGCTCCGCGGGACGGAACGCGCGCAGCCGCTGCCTCTAACGCTGGGAACTCGCGCACCCTCACCAGGCACGCACGAGAGGCTTCCGCGGTGAGGAGCGCCCCACGCGGCTAACACAGCAGCTCAGCCCGAGAAGCAGCCCCCGAAAGCTGCTGATGCCAAAAGCACTCGCAACGTGGCTACTTTACCGTTTTCAGACATGGAAGACTTTTTTTTTTTTTTTTTTTTTAATACGGTTAAAAATAAACTCTAATCTTAAATTCTGAATAAGCAAATACCCCCCGGACTCGGCTTTCATTCAAAGAACTTTCTTCTGATTCTTAACTCCCGAGAGCCCTCTAGTGTTCTGTTTGGGAAAAGACTCCGCAAGGGCCGCAGCCCCTGTGGACTGAATGCCCAGAGACCTGAGAAACCCAGGGCTCCTCTGTGTACCCCGTGAACCCCTGAAGGAGGGCACCTGGCTTCTAAGACAGAACTCACCTCGCTGCCTGGCCTTGGCTGAATGTCACTCGGCTCCCACCAGTTCTGGGGACAAAAAGGCCTAGAGGTTCATCGCTTGCTAAGAAAATGCTATTGAGAATAAAGGGAGAAAATAGCGCGGTGAGGTGAGTATGCCCAGACAGGGAGCGGCGTTTATGGTGCAGCTCGAAGTGCCCCGACCTCTCTGATTGGAGGACTTTTAAAGGCAGGTTAGCAATTGGCCTCGGGTGTCTCTGCGTCCTGGCACAAGGCGAGGAGCGCTGACCTCAGCGCTGACCTCTGGGTCCCCCGCGGGCGGACTCTATTTGTTTCTGCTGCCCACAGCACCAGAAGGCATGCTGCTAGGAGGCGCAGAGGGAACAGGGTCTTCCCTTTGCAGAAAGGAAGGCTGTGTGCCAGGCGTGGGCGGGACGTCGGAGCGCGGTGTGTGATGGTAGGAATACTCCAGTTTACTGAGAAAAAGTTAGAATACCTGCAGAAGGACGGAACTTGCCAAGTGGTAGAATGCCAAACATTACAATGGGAATGTTATTTTAGCACTCTTAAATCCAGGCCTGTCTTGCTATTTAAAAGCCTGACCCCCAGAGGAAAATAAAAGCACAGTTCCAGCAGGGTCTTGTGGCTTAGGGCTGGCCTTGGAGAGAATCCAGGCAGAGAAGCAGTTCCTCTTGAGCTCCGGAACTCTTAAGTCTCTCGCATCCATAAGCACAGGAGGATTTTTCTAGAGGGTAAACGTGAGTTTTCTAGAAGGAAACCAATCATGGCAGAGCTGCTTTGTAATTCTTATGATTTGCACATACTCAAAGGAATACCTGACCTGAGTCACTAAAAAATGAAAAACTATAGGGGAGGGGTGAGCGGAACATTCGCTTAGTGTGTTCAGCTACCAACATGGGAAATAAAAAAATCTTTGGGAAAGGACAAGCTGTGATAAGCAGAAGCCTCCATCAATCATTTTCAAAGCAACTGTTAGTAGAGAAAAATGAACCTAGGAATTGGGTAAAGAACACAAGCTGGCAAATTTCTCCCCCCACCCACAAAGCCCCACTTCCTTGTCAGGAAAAAGCCTGGGCACTATCTCCCCTCAGAGCCATGGTGCAGCGGGCAGTTCCTGGCCTGCTATGCAGAGGGACAAGCTGGCATAGAGCTCCTTGCCAGGTGTGGGCCCATGCGGCAAGCACAGCACCTGCCTGAGCCTGTTTCCATACTCTAGGAAGCTCTGCCTCAACCAAGGACCAGAGCGACGAGCCCAAGGGCTCCCGCACTGCAACTTGTGAAACTCAGAGCCGAAACAGACATTTCCTCCCTTCGGGGTTGTGCCTATATCTCTTGTACAGCGACACAAGCTGACCCACACGCTCACCCCTAAGTCTCTCAGGAGTAACTGAGATGTGGTGACCAGGTGACGATAATTTGGAAGCCAGCAGTGTTTTGCTTCTCTGTCTTAGTCACTTTTCCGTTGCTAAGATGCAGCTCCTGGCTCCCGTACCTGAAAGACCGGGCAATTTCAGCTCATGGTGTGAGAAGCTCAGTCCATGGTTGGCTGGTCTGAACACAGAGACTCCATGGTAAAGAGCCAGGAGTAGAAAGTGGCTGGCTTCATAGGGCGGGAAAGTGGAGAGACAGAGGAGCCAGGGAGACCATAGCTCCAGGTCATGCCCGGGGCACCCAGCTGCAGCTAGTCTCTCCCTCCCCAGCACGAGTGCATCTCTGAGCTCGTGGATGAACTAACCCATGGGTCGGTGAGGTGCGCCCATGGTTCAGTCGCCTTCCAGGAGCTCCACCTCAGAACACACGACACTCTGTAGACCCATCTATGTCTGAGTCGTAACCACCTCCTGTCCCAGCGTAGACTCCTTGCTGAAATTCTCAGGAGGCTGCCAGCTCTACGCCACTAGCAAGGAAGGTGTGGTACCAGAGGGAGCCAGCATGGAGAATTATTGGCATAGCCTATTTCTTTCTGTATTTATATTTAATATTTTATGTGTTTATTTGGTACCGGGTCTTGTTACACAGCTCAGACTCACAGTGGTCCTCCTGCCCCAACCTCGACAGCCCTGGCATTATGCGTGTGCTCTACTACATCCCGTTTCAGTGACCTACGCAGTGCATCCTGGGTTGTGGGGCTGGCACAGCATGTGGCCCCAGGGGTTCAGCCAGGGTGCTTGTACATGCCAGGCAGGTGCAGGGACCATCAAGCTATCTACCCAGCCTGCATAGCCAATTCAGCTTGAAACCTGTAATCAGGTGGCAATCTTATCAGTCATTTGATGGCTCAATCAAAGCTGGAGCCTAGCAGTTTATTTAGATACTCATGAATGAAAATCCAAGCAGACCTTAGGACTTGGTTGTGATATTTAAGGTTTTTATTGAAGACCTGAAGTCATTATGAGTAGTAAACACACACAGACACACACACACACACACACACACACACACACACACACACACACACATTCAGTTGAATTCCTGTTGAGGTTGCTATTTCATTTTTTCATTTAAAATATTTTATAGTGGCTATGATGTGGAATCCACTTCCAAATCCCTTTGGTGTAGCAACTAGGGATACAAACAAGGACTCTGCCTGTCTGTCTTCCTCCTGGGACACCATCCTGGCACCGTCAGCCCGGCTCCCTCTGCCTTCTACCTTTAGAACCTGCCCCAAAGTGACAGAAATGTCCAGTGTCCCATCTCAATTCTTCGCATTCCATCAGTTCAATTTACTGAAGTCCACAACGCTGACTCAAAGCATACATCATGCCCAACTTGCCGCCTGCTGGGCGACAGGACAGGACTGTTTGCGTATTTATGCAGATACTTCATTGCATGTTTTTAGTCTGATGAGTACTTCACCTACCAGTCTATCAGGCGATTCAAAATGAAGCGCAGCTTATTTCCACTATTTACTTATTGGATATGGGGGGAGGGGCACTCGTCTTTCCCTTAAATTTTTTTTTCTTTAGATTTCTTGGAATTTGAGTGAACAGACTGATAACCTTTCTTCTAAAGTACATACATTTTTAAACAAAACTGAAAAACCTTTCATAAGTTAGAATTTCTGCAGCTGAAGTTTATAAAACTCATGATGAACTCAAGTTCACTAAGCATATTTGTTACTTTCCAAGTAAAGGGTGGAAAGCACAGTGTAAATTAAGTTGTATAGCTCTTTCCTGCTGTTGGTATGTCAAGCCAGAAATTCCCATAGGCTCTGTTGCTTAAAGACTAGACTCGTAAGGAAAGATGCCCTTTTACATACGTTTTTAACAATCCCTAGTGAAGAAATACTCTCAAATTTTAAACTCCTACAAGTTATCAGTTTATATGAATATGAGAAGTCATAAGAAAGGAGAGGGAAAGAGAGTTCCACTACAAATGCCCATGTGACGTGTTTCAAGGAGGACAGGATGAGCAGGCATCGTGCACAGGGCCACTGTGCGCTCTTTCCTGCCTACTTGTCTTCCTTTGGTAACACGTAACATTCAGAAATAATAATGGAAATGATAATAGCAATTGTTGAAATTGCAATTCAGTGCCTAAAGCACGAGACCCAGCCTCCAGCCAAACAGCTTACTTTGAACAAAATGGAAGCTAGCCTGTGGGGGAAATCGCATCGCTGGAAATCGCACCGCAGTTCTCAGAAGCCTGGAAGCGTCAGCTATAAGAAACACCGAGAGCCGGGCGTGGTGGCTCATGCCTGTAATCCTAGCACTTGGGAGGCTGAGGCAGGAGGATCGCTGCGAGTTCGAGACCAGCCTGGGCTACAAAAGTGAGCTTAAAGCCAGCCTGAACTGCACAGTGAGACCCTGTCTCAAAAAGCCAAAAAAAAAAAAAAAAAGAAACACCGAGAAAGTCGGTGCCTCAGAAAAGGAAGGCTGCGACAGGCACCAGTCTTCGCCTTGAATCTTTCAGGAGGGCAGTTTCCAAACTGTGCTAAAAGCACGAAAAGCAAAGGAGAAAGCAGCTGTGTCAGAGGTCTAAAGGCAAAATCTTCCGGCTGGGGATGTCCATGGGCCTGGCTTTTTATGAGCAGGCCACGGTGAAAAGGGGTCCAAGGCTGCACCTCGAGACCCACTTTTCCCCCATGTTTGCAGCCCAGGCCTCCAGGAAATGCCGTAGAAAACAGCAAGCATTAAAAAACAAAAAGAACAAGAAAGAAAGAAAGAAAGAAAGAAAGAAAGAAAGAAAGAAAGAGAGAAAGAAAGAGAGAAAGAAAGAAAAAAAGAAAACAGCAAGCATAACACGCATGAAGAGAACTCAGTAGCTGGATGACGCCATGGTAATTAGAGCTTAGAATTCAAGATGGAGGGGCCCGACAGGATGGCTCAGTGGTCTAAAGTGCCTGCAGGTGGCTGCAGAGACTGCAGTTCAATCCCTGGCACCACATGCTGCACCAGCCCTGCCCTCAGGGCAGGCTGGAGCTGGCCATAAAAACAAATAAACAAACAAAAGTTCTGAAACAAGAATAAAATAAAATAATTCTAAAAAAAAAAAAAGCTGCAGCTCAGTGGTGCAGGACTTGTCAGGCATGGAGGAGGCCAGGTGTTCCATGCCCAGGACGCAATGATGATAATAGTGGTGATGACAGTAATAACAGCAGCAACACCACCAATAACAATGGATCAGACAGGTCAAATCTTCAAACCAAGTACTGCCAGGCATAGAGCTCAGAGGCATAGCCGTGACTGGCAAAGGCAAGGTCCTAAAAACAAACAAAAAGCAAAAACAAGAACAACATAAAAATAAAAAATGTTAACTAAGTCAAATCATTCACTACAATTCTTTATACATTAAAACTAAAACTTAAAACATTTTATGGAAATAAATACCATCTGAACAATTACCAACTGTGAACTGAAAATTATAAAAATAACAGAAACACAATCACCAAAATAAAGAAAAGAAAAAGAGGAG
>PVJA010036012.1:0-21422 GCA_004027025.1 Myocastor coypus | reverse complement strand
AAGAAGAAGAAGAAGAAGAAGAAGAAGAAGAAGAAGAAGAAGAAGAAGAAGAAGAAGAAGAAGAAGAAGAAGAAGAAGAAGAAGAAGAAGAAGAAGGAGAGGAACAACAACAAGCGCGTTCCTCATCCTTGTGTTGGTGATTTGCGGCTGGGAGATCCCGGTATGGGAACTGGTACATGTGCAGGTCTCACTCTCTTGTTGAAGCCAGCTGATAGCAAGATGTCTTCTGGCAGCGCCAAAATTGGGCACCCTGCCCCCAACTTTAATCCACAGCTGTTATACCAGATAGTCAATTCAAAGATATCAGCCTGGGGGCTGGGGAGACAGCTCCATGGCACAAGTGCCTGCTTGCCAAGTGCAAGGTTGTGAGTTGGAACCCCGGTCCCGCAAAAAAAAAAAAAAAAAAAGACATCAGCCTGGCTGACTCCAAAGGAAAATATGTTGTGTTCTTCTTTTATCTTCTTTTATCCTCTTGACCTCAACTTTGTGTGCCCCACAGAGGTAATTGCTTTCAGTGACAGGGCCGAACAATTTAAGAAACTTAACTGCCAAGTGATTGGTGCTTCTGTGGATTCTCATTTTTGTCATCTGACATGGATCAACACAGCCAAGAAACAAGGACGATTGGGGCCTATGAATATTCCCTTGTTGTCAGACCCCAAGCGCACTATTGTTCCGGATTATGGGGTCTTAAAGGCTGATGAAAGTATCTCATTCAGGGGCCTCTTTATCATTGATGATAAAGGTAGCATTCAGCAAATCAGAGTAAACAACCTTCCTGTTGGTCGCTCTATAGATAAAATTCTGCGACTTGTTCAGGCCATCCAGTTCACTGACAGACATGGAGAACTGTGCCCAGCTGGGTGGAAACCTGGCAGTGATACTATCAAGCCTGATGTCCAGAAGAGCAAAGAGTATTTCTCTAAGCATAAGTGAGCAGTGGGCCAAGAGAACAAAAGCTCTTTTGTAAATTTTTTTTCATGCTTTAAACACATGATATGTGGGGTAATATGTGTCTTTCCTACAAGGGTTGGGGAAACTATCTTTTCATTCACTGGTAGTAATGGCCTGATCTGTATTTAGAAGTGGATGATAATATATTATGTACCAGGAACAGGACCAAGGCCATTCATTGAGCTCCTTTGTATTGTCTATTAAGCTTGAACTAAGAAGAAAAAAAAAAAAAAAGAACAAGAAGAAGAAGAACAAGAAGAGGAGGAGGAATTTTTTGAGACTGGGTCTTGTTATATAGTGCAGACTAGAATTAGGCACATTCATGTGACTCAGGCTGGCCTTAAGTCATGGTGATCTTCTCACCTCATTTTCTTTAATTCTGGAATTACAAGTGTGCACAAACATGCCCAACACCAAAAAACGCAAAAGACAGGATTAAATAAGTAATATCAGTCTGAATGAGTTAGGATTAACTCTTTTCCTTTTCCTTATGTGGGTTCTAGGCAGGTGTTTATGCTCTTGAGCTATCTCCCCAGCCCTTCCTTATGTTTTTATGATGCTTTATACTTGTATTGTTTCGTAGAGTATTTTGTTAATGGTCCCTTCAAAGTAAATCTCTACAGACACAAGAGACCTTTTTAAATGCCCATCTATGTCATTATTTAAACCTGTTCAAAATTTCAGCCCAAGTATGTATGTCCTAGTAGAGACTGTATGATTTTTGAGGGCTTTCATTGCCATCTTGTGGATAAATGATAGCAGATATGGACTATGAGAAATGCAAAATATGCTGAAATTTGATTCTTAATTTTTCACTTTTTGTTACATTTTTTTGTATCCTAGATCAAAATTAATACCAGAATAAATTTTAGTCAGTGTCTCTCTTTCTCTTCTTAAAATAAATAGATGTGTCAATGGCACACAAAATTGAAATATGAAAGCACAACAGCCGGGCGTGGTGGCTCATGACTGTAATCCCAGCACTCGGAGGCTGAGGCAGGAGGATTGGTGCGAGTTCGAGACCAGCCTGGGCTACAAAAGTGAGCTCAAGGCCAGCCTCAACTGCATAGCGAGACCCTGTCTCAAAAAGACAAAAAAAAAAAAATAAGAAAGCACAACATCTCCTCACTGTTCATGGGAGATATTTTTTGCTGGGAGTAGGCAGTCTGAAATGCAGGGAGTGGTGACTTGAGAATGATGCTGACCTTCTTGCTGCACAAAGATAACTGAAGTGTAGCATTATCTTACATCACCTCCAATAAGTCACAATGTTTGAAGTAAGTAAGGCTCCCCTTAGGCAGGAACCTCTACATAATGTGGCCTCAAAAAAGACCAGTTTCAGTTCACTGGAAGCCAACCAATAGTGTTGACACAAAGAAAACTGTTGAATAACTTTCTTTAATGAAAATAAAATATAAAATCAAAGAACAGATATGGATCAAAACCAATGAAGTCTCATTATTTGGATTAGCACATCAATTTGATGAAAGATCATTATAGATCAAAATGTCTTAGTGAAACCTAGGTCTGTATATGTACACCATACAATGTAGGTCTTATACTCTTTAAAAGATAACACTGGGCATAATGATGCACACCTGTTATCCTAGCATCCAGGAAACTGAGGCAAGAAGATCAAAAGAAGCTTGAGGACAGCCTGGGGTACATAAGTAAGTTCAAGGCTAACATAAACTATGCAATGAGACACTGACTCAGGAATGGAAGAAGGGGGAATTCAGATATTTATGGAAATCTTGGATATTGTTGTTCACATTAAAATATACCAAACATATATGTGGTAAGATTAAATGAGTAGAGTTAGATGATCTTGGGGTAAATGTGATGATTCTTGAAACACAGACAGTTATATCCTAAAATATCGGATTTGGGAGCCATTTTGAATGTCATGGTTAACTGTTTCTACAGTTGAGTACACTATAGACACATATTTTTCACTGCTTGCTACACAGAATTCCTGAAACCTGAAGAGATATAGTCCCTTCCCATCACAGAACGTGAGCTATAATAATGGTATATTTTGACCCTATTTTCCTGGAATCTCAGTTATTTGAGCTTGACCCACTGAATTATTCAGCAAAAGCATTACTACAAGTCAGGTGGACAAAGAAATACTACTGTATTATTTCAGGACTTGATGCACATTTGAATGTTACAGCATATCTTGTCCCAGTGTAACATCTGGAGTTAGCCAATAAAAAAGAAATCCAGAATATGGAAACTGCCACCAGACTATCATAAATTAAATGACACTGACATAATTTTAACCTATACTAGAGATAGATATATTGTTATTACCTTGGGTAATGATATTCTCTGGCCTATTGTAAACCACATGCTTGCCCTACTGCACTTAATTATAGACGCAAACATTCACACATGTGAGACCATCAATCCTGATAGTATCCAGAGGTCTGTCCTACCATTCATTCCTGAAAGATACTTAAATTGATAATTAGAAATATATTCTTGACAAAGTGGGACAGAATTTGCTACCCCAATAAAAGGAAACAGAAGATGTATGTGGTCTTACATCCCTGTAATCTCAGTTCTCTGAAAAGGTAATGTACAATGAGTAAAATTTTCAACCCAGCCTGTGTAACTTAGATATGGTGGTAAATGTACAGGCCACCCGCATACATAAAAGTATTGTGTTACATGTTCAGTAGCTCATAGAGGATGGCTAACAGCGTAGTTATCTCATCAGAATGATAAATACTAAATGAAGAAACTATTAAACTTATCTTTGATAGAGACAAAGAATATGAGAGCAACTGAGTGTTTTGAATGCATTGAAAATGTAAAACCTAAACATGTTTGTCTCTATAACATAAGGTAGGTCTTTAATAGTCTCTAGCTAACACTGGTTTCAAACTAATACTCCTAAAGGAACACTTAGTGCACAACTTAAGGAATCAGTATAAAAGGGCCATCAAGAAAGACATCTACTACGGACAGAATATGTCTACCCAAATTTCTATCTTGAAATCTAATATTCACTGTTACTTTATTTGTTAGTAGGGTGTATGGGAATTGATTGGGTAATCAGAATTGAATATTATTAATGAAGATCTCTTTCTCTTTCCAGCAATGCAAAGCTAGTAAAATACTATACTATACTATACTATACTATACTATACTATACTATACTATTACTATATAGTAAGAAAATATCCATCTGTGGAAAAAATACATAGGCTTTAGCAGACAATAAATCTGCAAACACCTTAATCTTGAAATTTTATTATTTTGTCATAACAATGCCAACGTACTAATACCAAAAGTTACTATTTGTTAATTCTGCCTAAGAAAAGCTGAGTGATCATTAAATTATATACTCCAAAGAAAACTTCATATGACTTTTTATTTATCCTACTTATAATCTCTATATGCATATGTGATAATGAAATATCAGGTTAGCCACCAAAAACCTTAAAACTAACGAGAGGAAAGAGACACAGAAGTTGCTAGCAAGACAGCTCAGTAAACTAAAATCCCTGCTTAGGAAGAGCACAAGGAATCAGTTTGATTCCTGGCACCACAGGGGCATGAAGAGACAGTGATTGAGACAGGGAGCACCGGTGTGTGCTTGTAATCCAGGCTCTTACAAGAGGCAGAACAAAGGCCCAGGAAGGAGTGGCAACCTGAGTTTGAGATCATCCTGGGCTCTATATTATGTTCTAGGCCAGCACAGACTACATAGTAAGGCCCTGTCTCAAAAATAAATAGACAGATAGATAGATGAATAAAACTGCTATCAAAGTCATAGAAGTTATCTGGAGCTCTATTATTTAGTTGGTGAACTATGTGACATAATATGTTCATTGTATTGAGGGAACCTAAGGTAAATTGCACAGCACCTAATATATAACAAGAAATTATTATGAAAACTAAAAATATTAAAGAGAAAAATAATAAAAATGATAGAAAAAGAAAACAGAAGTAAAGATAATACAAGACAAAGAGAAAGCACAAAAACTGATTAAATAAATAAAATATCAATAATTAGAGTAATTATAATAAAATATTTGATCTGATATGTAAATTTTGTCAGCATCATTGAAAATAAAGTGTTAAGGCAACATATAAACTTTTGTTTTAAGAAATATTTATGGGGCCTGGCGTGGTGGCACATGCCTGTAATCCCAGCACTTGGGAGGCTCAGGCAAGAGGATCAATGTGAGTTCGAGACCAGCCTGGACTACAAATGTGAGCTCAGCGCCAGCCTGAACTGTATAGTGAGAACCTGCTTCAAAAAGACAAAATAAATAAATAAATAAATATTTACAAATATGAGAATAGCAAGGTTAGAAGTAGATTGAAAATTATAGATATAAAAATAAAAGGAAACTATGTACTTTATTAATGTTGAACAAGACAAACTCTCAGATAATAATGATTTCCTGAGGTATTATCGAAAAGCCATAATTTACTAAAATAATCAAAGAGAAATTAAACTTTCATGGATCTTGTAGCATACACCAAAATATCTCAATATCAATGTAATCCTAAGAAATATTCCAATTTATCATTATTGTAGATTTTTAAACTCATATTTTCCTTAAATATTTTAGTTACATTTTCAAATGTACAGAATTCTAGGGAGTAAAATCACCTATATTTTTTCTCATACCATTCTCAAATTCTTCAGTTCTGTAAACTACTTGATTTCAGTCAAGTCAGATACTGAACAAAAGACCTAATTATACTATATCCAGATTTTTAATTTAAAGAATCAGGAGCTTATAGATGGATATTGTTATAAGCTACAGAATTTGTGGTTACTTTCTGTGGATTAATAATAAAATTAATATCTATTTGATACTGGAAAGTGGTACATTACTAAAACAACTAAAGTATAATAGTGGCTTTAGAATTAGACAGCAAGTCATGACGAAGAAAACTTGAAAAGACAGAAAAATGCAAAATTGCTTTACAGCAATCTTAATTCAGCTCCGGCAAAATGTTAGTAGAAATCTTTCAGTATGGGCTCACAATAAAATAAAGAACATTTCACCATGATCTGGAAGAAGTACTATCCATGCTGGTCATTACTAGAAAATTTACTAATTTTTTCTCCTCACCTGTGTGTAAAGTAGATCTTGTAAATAGAAAACTTGAATATTTTGCTGAGTACATTAATAAATGAATTGTTAAGAATCATGATGATGTCTTTCTGCTACATATAGTATAATGTGGGATGAGAGAGACACTGAGAGCTATTGAATTAAAAGAACGTGATATTATTCATTATTTGGAAGAGTTTCATCTTAAGCAGAAGTCAAAAGAATGCAAAATTAAGAATTTGCATCAAAACTTGTATTAGAGATAAAAAGCATGAATTATGGCTTTACAAACTCTAGGTAAAATGTAAGAAAAGTATTAGAATATTCAGTTACATGACCACTGTTTTCAACATATTAATTTTATCATTTCAGCACAATAATTGTTAAGCACTAAGTATTAATATATATATAATAAAGAAGGGAATCTAAAGATGATTAAGAAAGAGAAGAGGCGAAAAATGATTCAGGTAGTTAAGATGTGTTATTTACTTGTGTCATCTTCTAACAAGACATGTAAATAGTACATAATATATATACATATATATATATATATTTATATATATATTTATTTATTTATTTATTTATGTATACATACATGTGTGTGTACTGATAAAAATTTTGAAAATCTTGATAGTGTATCTAACAAATGTTCTCAAAAAAATCAGAATACTTTTACAAAGACCACTAACCTCCTGTCATTCAACTAAAATCGCTACATTTGTAGCTGTGTTTATGATAATTTGGTACACAAAAAGAAAAAAGCAATGTAATGCATTTTTAATTAACAAAAGCATTTTAATATAACTGCAGTACCATTAGAGCACAATAGTGAATAAACTTTCACATAAAATACTGAGTCCAGTTTCATATTTCCAATATTTTAAAGTTGTTTTGAAAACACCTTTATTGAAATACAATTAGCATATTATAATTCTCACCTGTACATGGTACACTATTCTGCGAAAATATGCTATTGTAGTAGGATTTCTTAAATGAAAATGTTATGCCTCTTTTGAACTATTAGTACGTATACATCTTTATTTTCTGTTTAAACTATGTTCCAATAAGGAATTTGGTTATAGGTCTTGTAGTACATTCAAAATTCTGCCTTTATCTGTGTATTTTCTGTAGTGTGAGCTAACTACTTATTTTATGCTTCAAATTTTCTGTACCATTAGTTGTTCCTGGAAGCTTAATGAGATTTGGCTTTGATTTGTCAGCAGGAAAATTCCTATGTTTTTTCATAAATTTGACATTATATGATGAGTTATGTATTTTGCAAAATTAGTTTTAATTATTGTTTAGGGTTCATATAGTATTAGCCAAATACTTGTACTTTAAAATTGCCACTAAAATTTTGCTTAAAGTTTTTCATAATCAGTAAAAATTATTACTGTATAGATTCATTATACAATTTTTTGCAAACTATAGATGCTGAAATACTGAACACTGTATATCCCAAACTTTTACACAGTTTGTGTTCTTACTATAAATGTGAATACATTATTTAGATATATGTACAGGACAGATATATGAAAAAAGTAAGTGGGTACGTGAAAGATTAGCCTCCTTAGGCTTTGGATGTTGATATAATCCAGTATGGTCATTAATATGCTTGATTTTTTATTCTATCGTTCCAATGATCATCATTAAATTTATAACTGTCAAAGGAACAGTCCTATGACTGTTCATTGATTTGTTAATTCTGTGATAGTTGGGTTGTGTGCTTTGGGAACTACAAGTTCTAGATCTGTTTTTCTCATTCTCTGTGCATGGTTTAGGGATTTATAGAGAATATATTTAATTATACATGTGTGTGTGTGTGTGTGTGTGTGTGTGTGTGTGTGTGTGTGTGTACAAAAGATTTTCAAGGTAGGGTTACAATTAGCACCTGCAGGGTCAGGGGTGAAATAATACAAACAGGCATCTGCACACTGAAGTGCAGAAGATTCAATCAAATGTCAGTGGTGTGCAGCTCACTGAAATGTTACCTGTAAGTCTGTATAGGGAAACAGCTCTGTACTGGAAGGCTCAGAGTATGTACTGGAAACCTAGAGATGGAGATCCGAAAGTTTTCATGAAGAATAGAGCTCAGTTTAAGAAGTAAAATCAAGACGTCCTTCTTTCCATTTTATTCCATTTAGGCCACAAACATTTGTTGATACCATCTTCATCTAGGGTGCTCCTTTCATTCATCCAGACACACTCTGAAATATGCTAAACTTATCAGCCAGATGTTATTATTCAACTGGCATTATAATCACCTATCACAAAACACTGCTGATTAACTTCAAAATCAGATACAATTCCATGAGCAATACTTAACTTCCAGACACATCAGAAAGTTTAAAATTACACTGAACATGATATAAGTATCTCCATACGAATGGAAGCACTTATTCCTTCCACAGCAAAAACCACAAAATTTTCTGTAATATTTAAACATTAGAATATAGGATAAACAATACTTGTCAAATATTAATTTTATCCCAATTATGTCACAGAAGATTAAAATAAATCTCTCTGCTTAATATATTTGTATATGGCATATTCAAAAGGTAAGAGATAACAATTAAGACTACAGTCTTCATACCCTTAACTGACCGTAAAGTCATAGCCAGCATTTATAAGTATATTGTATGCCAGTACCACCTTGACCTTCAGCATACACCTCTATAGGTTCTGTTTTTTTTTCTTTAGCAAGGTGAGTCACACCTTCATTCCAGAAGATTCTAGACACATTACTTTCTGCCTGCATCAAGTTGTTGTAGTTTTCTACTAACAGTACTTAGTAACACTAGCAGATATCTTTAGGGATCTGTTGTACTTTCTATATGTACTTTCTTGCTTCCATTGTGAAGTAACAGCCAAATGTCTCCTTGATAGTGTGGACCAATGATTTCTGCCAGAACTATAATTCAAATTTCAGCATTTTTCCTCAGAAGCACGAGAAGCCTAAAAAGACCAGAAGGAGCTTTTATCTTCTAGTTCAGTGCAATCATTGTGTTTACTTGTGCGTACCTTCCTCATGTGGAAATAAGACTCCTAGGCCAGCTGATCATAATGTTAAGGAACAAGAAAGAAAAAGAAAAAAATGTTATTAGGTTAGTAGTGTCAGTGGTGAGTGGTACCATTCTCACTTCCACCCTTTGATTTTTAAACCTGTGAATACTAGCTTGGGAGATAGTGTTCAATATAATGGATTCTGATTGAAAGCTTAGGCAGCTTTATGAAGAATATCCCTATAAGTTTGTAAGACAGTGTCACTTATCTAGTGCTTCACTTACATCTCCAAATGTCCATTCAACCTTCGTGGCCATCCAGGTACTTCTGCATGAGGAGGAACATGATAAGAAATTGAATTCCATGAACATGCTCTCATTATCTCATTTTTTACCATTAAATATGTTTCTTGATTGAAAGCAATACTGCATATAATACTATGATACTACATGTCTATAGATGGTAGTTTTAGCAGAAGCATTATATTCATAGAATGGAAATCTGTATCTGGAATAAGCATCTATAAGTTACAGAAAAGTTATTCAATTTTCATGAAGATAGTTCTGCAGTATAGTTGGCCTGTCACCAGGCTATAGGCAAGTTGCCTCAGGGAATGGCGCTGTATTTGGGAAACACTGTTAGACTCCACTGCTATTACATTGGACATTCATCTAGGGCTGCAGAATGATCAGCCATGGTGAGTGAAAATTCATGTTGCTGAGCTTATTTATAAACCTCATTCATGAAGTAGTTGAAGAAAATGTTGACTGACACTGGATGGATAATTCTATGCACTTGATTATTATGACATACATTTCACTTCTATGGGGAAATTTATTCATACATCTCTTCTTAAAATAGCATCACGTATTTTCTAGTCATGTTCTTTCCAACTCTGTATACGTATGACCAGACAAAAGGCTATCACCAATAAATCACTAAATACTCACAAATGCCATTTTTTCACCATGAAAAATGCATGATAAGATACCTTGTCTAAACTTCTGCCTACTGTGAAGATTTCCCTTTGCCACCACTTTTTAGAGATATCTTGGCATGGGGCTATATTACCACAGCTATCCACTTTGGGATAATGCTGAGGTAATGTGTAGAAACATCGTAAACATGACTTAGATTTCTCTTTCTCTCTCAGATGATAATATTGTACATTGTATGAGTTCATAAGTGCATTTGGGCAAGAAGAAGAAAATATGGCAGAAAGAAGAACATTGAGTACTTGGGCAAATTTTCACATAAGTTGTTTATGCCCCCCAGAACTACCTGGGCTGGATTGCCATTATACTATTTCCATTAATGATGGACTCTCATTGTGAGATTGTGTTTTATGACTGGGTAGATCAGATAATACCTAGTTCATGATGGGAAGCTCAGATTACATGATAATCTGGTGTACCATAATCGTCTTGTGCCCCTTAGCCAAGCATCCAGTTTCCATTAAGGTTAAGTAAAAGGACAGTGGCAGCTTTTCAGAGAGAACATAGTTTATGCAAATTATTAAGAGTTACATTTCAAAATCCTAAAATAGTTTCCTTTGATTCACCTGTAGGGGTCTCAAGCTATTGGTCTTGTTGGATCATGGGACCTCAGTTGAAGAGCAGTCTTCACAGCAACGTAGAGCTGTTGAAGAGGTTTTTCTTGTACTTGGTCTTACTCAAAACTGGCAGCATTTTTAGTCATTCAATAAATGAACTGGAGTAAAAGAAACTAAGTGAAGAACGTGGTGTCAACAAAATCTAAAGAACTCCTTCAGGCTTTGTGCTTTGTTTCTGATTGTAAGGAGAACCAGATGCAATAACTTATCTTTTACACTATAAGGAATGTATATTCCTTCCCCACACCATAGACTTCAAAAAATATTGCTGAGGTACTGGGACCTGGAATTTCAGTTCAATTCATTACACATACTCTAGTGCACAAATGTTTTATTGACAAGTAGAGCATAGCTGCTATCTCATGCTCATTTGTTCTGATCACCATAATATTAATGTAAAAATCAATAAGAAAAAAAAACAAGCGAACAAAAGTCCTTGTGAAATAATTTGTGACATTGGTCTGGTGATTTAATATAAACTGAAAATAAGGCACTATATATATTGGTGTCTTTGCAAACCAAACATAAATATTTTTCTTATGAGTCTTATAGAATGGATAACAATTCATTTGAGAAATCTTCAGCTGTATAACCATTAACAAGAGATGTATTAATCTGTTAAAGCAAGGAAACTGCATCTAGTATAGCAGGTGCAATTGGACTCGCCATTGGTATAATGTTCAGTAATCTACTATCATTTTCCAAGGCAAATTTTTGTCTCTGTAAGTTAACTATAAGAATAACATGTAGGTCTGCATGCTGTAAATAGAACTTCCACATCCAGACAGCAACCCCAGTGTGAATGTGGGACTTTCAGGCTGCTCCACATGCCCCAGAATGCTCCACATCCTGACCTCAGGCCCTTTCTCTGTGTGGGAACTTTTGCCTACTTGGCACAACCAGAAATTCCCTATCTAGTCCCCAGAGCTAGCCCCTCCTGTGGAACCTGCAGCAAAACGCCCTTAGTGAAGCTGGGGATCAGATACACTGAGCTAATCCTGGAGTCGAACATCTTGCCTGGGGAGCAGAGTAGGTTTATTTCCATGGCCTGCAGCAGGAAGAAGCTAAGCACAGCACACAGACCTAGCCAGGCACATCTGCACAGGTTCAAATTTGGTAGAAACAGACATAGTAAACTGAGGCGCTCTGCTAGGCCCAGATCTGTAAGACTGTACCAACTCATTTTCACTTGATCTGCACAGGAGATAAGAGGTAACTGGGGGAGCTAGTCTGTCTAGAAGACCTCAGGTACAGCAAGGGGAGGGAATCAGACAAAATTTATGGGAACTAATTAAATACAAATTTCTAATTCAGTATCTGCTTAGCTACAAAGACATAACGTTAGTTATTACTGCACTTAGTGCTTAAAATATAAACCCATTAAGTACAAAAGTTTGTCCACTGTTAATCATGACTACACATTTTTAGTGTTCATACTATAGTTCAGTAAATATAAAACTATAATTGCCTTAACCATTTAATCTCTCTTGGAGAAGAATTTCAGTTTTGGTGCACAGCTACATCAAAATTATACACCAACGAGCAGAGGACAGTGTTACACAAAAATGACAAAGAGAAGGATAAAGATGCAATCTCAGGCCCTAAGCCCACCCAGAACAAATGCAGAACACACTAACATAGAAGAAAATCAGAATCACAGAGCTTAAATCTGTGAATTAATAGCATTTGAGGTAAATAAATAAATGCAGAAAGGTAAAGAGAAAATCAGATCACAAATAACCTATGAATTAAAAAAAATATCTAAAATAGAATCTGAAGTAAAGGGACACCTGCAGAATAGTAGATAAGAAATCAGAAATAACCTCAGAAGTAAAAAAGTATAACTATAATGAAAGAATTAATGACTGATTCTAATTAAGACAGTGATAAAATTTTATAGGAGATTAGAAAAATGATGGAATCCTTGAATGAGCAATATAGGAAAGAAACAGATTGCATGAAGCAGATTCAAAGAAATACACAAAAACTTAAAACCTCACTCAGAAGCTGGAAAAATCGATTGAATGAAAGTGAAGAAAGAGTTTCAGATCTTAAAGAGACCATTGCATGTAGTGCAAAGGATCTCTTAAAAACAACTAGGATGCAGAAAAAAAAATAATTCAACATCTACAAGATGATGCAAAGACGAACGTGAGAGTAGTAGGCATCAATGAGAAAGAAGGAATCAGTAAAAATGATATAAAAAGAATATGGGCAGAAAACTTCCCAAATATGGAGAAAGATTCTGGCATCCAGTTACCTGAAGCATATAGAAGTTCAAATAGCATCAACCAAAGCAAAACCACACACAGATGTATAATAGTCAAGATCCTAGCAATCAAGCACAAGAACAGTATACTAAAATCTGCCATAGAAAAGAAATAGATTACATTTAAAAGAAAATCCATCAAAACAATGGCAGATTGCTTCTCACAAGCCCTGAAGTCAAGAACAGCATGGAGCAGAGTACATTAAATACTCCATAAAAACAAATGCCAGCCCCTCAGAAAAATTTCCAACACAGACTGCAAAATACTGCAAGACTCTCCTTCAAGTGTGATGGAGAAGTGAAATACTTCCACAATAAAGAAAAGGAAAATAATTTAATGATGAAAAAGCCAAGCCTATATAGACTACTAAAAGACATTTTAGACAGGAACCAAAATGACCAGAACGCCAAGAATGAGAATGGAAGTAACCCACTATACAGGACAAAGAATTAAACACAGGAGAAAAAGGGGTAAACAATAGCAGGTAAATAACATGTCAATCATAAGGCAATGCATCTCAACTACAACTGTCAATGTAAATGGACTCAATTCATTGAAATAAATATAAATATACTGATACAACGGACTAAGAAGTAAAGTGCAACAATATGCTGAATAAAAGAAGTGCAGCTAACTCATAAATAAATAAATAGGCTGGAATTCAAAGTATAGAAAACAACACTACATGCCCCATCATCTCAATAAAAAGTAAGGATAGCAATCGCGTTTGCAGATAATCTCAACTTGAATCCAAGAATGATCAAAAGAATAATCAAAGGAAGGAAATTTAGGGGAAAATTTTAAGAAGAAAAAATAACACTCATAAAATTATGCTCCTGACTTGGGAGCACCAAGCTATATAAGACAAATGTTAATGGACATGAAAAATCTAATATGCAATACCACAATTATCACAGAAGACCTCAACATCCCTATATTTCAAAAAGATAGGTCAAGCAGACAAAAAACTAGCAAAGAAGAAGCAGAACTACAGCGGAACTTGGAACAACAGTACTTAGTGGACATAGAAAGAGTGTTCCACCCGACCACTTCTGAATATACATTTTTCTCAGTAGCACATGCAACATTTTCTAAACTAGATCACATAGTTCATGCTCAAATATGCAAGAAAACAGAGATATTGTCATGCATATTATCTGAACAGAGTGCCATGAAATTGGAAATACACCACAAAAGAAATCACAAAAACCCATCCTATGGGCCTGTACCCAGACAGGACATCTCTGCCAGCACATGCCAACCATGCAGCCAACCACCAGAACCAAGCCCCGCCTACCCAGGCTGACCAACTCGGGGTTGCGCACTGGGCAGGACCTCCGTGTTAGGGCATGCGCTCCACAAAGCCAGCCACCACATCCTGGCCCCCACGAGCTACACTGACCAACCAGCTCCTGTACACAGACAAAAACTTTTCCCCGGCAAGCACCTTCATGCTACCAGAACTCTGACCCTGCTCACCCATGCTAACTATCTGGGACTAGGCCCTGTTACAGCAGGAAGAAGCGGAGCACAGCAGCCAGACCCAGCCAGACACATCTGGAAGGGATCAAGACTGGTGGAACCAGACTCAAATTTTGATAGATGCTAAAAGCATAACCTCACCAAAGTGCAGAGGTCATACAAAATGACAAAGAGAAGGAGCAAGATATAATCGCAGGTCCCGAGTCCACCGAGAACAAATATAGGAGACAGTATCATTGTAGAAAACAGGAATCAGACATCGAAAATGTCTGAATTAGTAGCATCTGAGGTAGACAGACAAGTGCAGAATCGCATAGAGTAACTCAGATCAGAGATAAAATCTGAAGTAAAAAAGGAAATGCATGAATTAATAAAATGTGAAGTAGAAAAACAACTGCAGAAATGTACAGAGGAAGTCAGACAAGAAATAACATCTGAAGTAAAAAAAAAAGACATTTCTAATTTAATAGCATCTAAAGTAGAGAAACAACTGGAGCAGCGATTCTCAACCTATGGGTCGCGACCCCAGTGGGGGTCGAATGACGAAAACACAGGGGTTGTCTAAGCCATTTCAGAGCATAACTGTAGCAAAATTACAGTTTTGAAGTAGCCCACAAAATTATTTTTTGGTTTGGGGTCACTGCAACATGAGGAACTGTATTGCGGTATCATTGCATTAGAAAGGTTGAGAACCACTGAACAGAAATAGAGGAGGTCAGAGCCAAAATAATCTGTGAAGTAGAGAAAGGAAGGATAACTATAATGGACAACTTACATGCTACTAACAAAACCATTGACAACAAATTAGAGGGTAACAGAAAAATGATGGATTCTCTGAGCAATATAGAAAAGGAATAGATCGCATAAAAAAGTTTCAAAAACATACACAAGAGATCTTCATTCAGAAGCGCGGCTCATGCGCCACTACATCCAGCAGCGTGATGTCTTCCCTGGGACCTGCTCGCGTGACACCTTCATCCAGTAGCGATGCGCGTCCATCTCAGACCTGCCCCTTCACCATCTAGAGCCAGCAGCACAGTGGTTCCACCTCAAAGCTGCCCACCCTACATCTTGATCCAGGAGATTGGCAGCTAGCCCAGCTCCAACTCAGAATGAGCCCGCCATCCCAATCAGATAGTGCAGCAGCCTCAGCCTGCATGGATCTCCTGACTTAAAAACTGCCCTTGCCCTGACACCACCCACTGGCCCCATATGACCACCAACCGTCCCCACACTGCTGATCACTGTCCTGACCCACGGACCTTGTGGCACCCAGCTGCCTGAGCTCTGAATCTCAGCCAAGCACATATGGGGAGGAACAAGCTTGGTGGATCCTAACTCAAATTACCATAGGCATTGACTGCATAAGTCCATCAAAGTGCAGTGATCACTGCTATAAAAAATGATGAAGACAAGGAGCAAGATCCAATCTCAGGTCCCGAGTCCACCCAAAACAAATACAAAAGACGCTAACATGGAAGAAAATGGGAATCATGCAGACAAAATTTCTGAATTGGTAGCATCTGAGGTAGACAGACAAGTGCAGAAACTTATAGAGCAACTCAGATCAGAGATAACATCTGAAGTATAAAAGAAATGCATGAAGTGGAAAAACAACTGGAGAAACATATAAAGGAAATCAGATCAGAAATAATATTAGAAGTTAAAAAAAGACATGTCTAAATTAATAGCATCCAAAGTAGGGGAACAACTACAGAAAGGTAGAGAGGAAAACAGAACAGAAATAATCTCTGAACTCGAGAGAGAAAGGATAACTATAATGAGAGACTTCAATAGTACTAAAGAAAATATTGATAAAAATTAGAGGAGAATACAAAAATGATGGATTCCATGATGGAGCATTATATGAAAGAAATACAACCTATGAAACAATTTCAAAGAGATATACAAGAAAATAAAATCTAAATCATAAGTTGGCAAAACCATATGAATGAAAATGAAGATAGTCTCAGATCTTAAAGACACAGTCGCAGCTAGTGAAAAGGTAGGAAATGATCTTTAAAAAACTAGTAGGATACAGGAAAAATAATTCAACGTCTACAAGATAACGTAAAAATGAACAACGTGAGATTAATTGGAATTAATGAGAAAGAAGGAGTCAACACAAATGATAAAGAAATATATGGGCAGAAGTAATAGCAGAAAAATTCCCAAATATGAAAACACAATCAGACATTCAGGTAACTGAAGCCTACAGAACCCAAAATAACATCAACCCAACTAAAAACACCCCAAGACATATAATAGTCAAGATACCAGAAATTCAGCAGAATAATATAGTAAAAGCTGCTAGAGAAAAGCAACATCACATTTAAAGGAAAACGCATCAGAATAACAGCAGATTTCTCTTCACAAACCATGAAATCAAGAGAAGCATGGAGCAAAGTGCTTCAAGTCCTCCATGAAAACAAATTTCAACGCAGACTGCTATACCCAGCAAAACTCTCCTTAAAGTATGAGGGAGAAGTGAAATATTTGCATGAAAAGGAACAACTGAAAAATTTCATGACATCAAAGCCAACCCCACACAGTATTCTAAAGAAAATTTTAGAGAGGGACCAAAACGACTCAATCCCAAGAAATGAGAGAAGAATGATCCCACCAAATATGGTACTCAACTAAGCACAGGAGAAAAAGGGATAAATATTAGCAAGAAAACGTCATGTCAATTGTAAATCAATACATTTCAATTATAACCATCCATTTAAATGGAGTCAATTCTCCAATTAAAAGAAATAGACTGGCAGAGCGCATAAGGATGCAAAATCCAACAATATGCTGTTTGCAAGAAACAAACTTAACTCTCAAAGAAACTAATGGGCTAAAAGTTAAAGGGTGAAAAACAATACTACATGCTCCTGCACCTCAAGAAAAGCAGGGGTAGCAATCCTGTTTGCAGACAGTCTAAACTTCAAACCAAGATTGATCAAATGAAATAAAGAAGGCCACTACAAACTAATTAGGGGAAAAATTCAAGATGAAGTGGTAACACTCATAAACATGTATGCACCCAACACGGGAGCACCAAGTTATACAAAGCAAACATTAACGGACATAAAAAACCTAATATCCAATATAACAATCTTAACAGGAGACCTTAACACCCCCTTATCCAAAAAAGATAAGTCAAGCTGACAAAAACAATAGCAAAGAAGTAGCAGAAATGAACCAGAACTTGGAACAACTGGAATTAGTAGATATACGCAGAGTCTTCCACCCAACCACTTCTGAATACACAGTTTATTTTAAGCTGCACATGGGACATTTTCTAAAATAGACCACTTATTAGTATATAGGTCATGCTTAATTATATGCAAGAAAACAGAAATTATTCCATACATATTATTCGACCACAATGCAATAAAACTGGAAATAAATGACAAAAGAAACTACAAGAACTCCAGAAATACATAGAAATTAAACAACACTGCTCTCAGCAACCAGGGGGTTATAGATGAAATTAAACAAGAAATTAAGAAATATCTAAAATTTATTGAAAATCCAAACAAAACCGACCAGAATTTATGGGATGCAGTGAAAGAAGTTCTTAGAGGGAAATTTATAGCTCTGAACTCACACATTAAGAAAACAGAACGGGAGCACACAAATACTTTCATGGAGCAACTGAATCTACTAGAAACCAAATTCAAAGCCCAAAGGTGGGAGGAAATTATAAAGATTAGGGCAGAAATTAATTCAATTGAGACAAGGAAAACAATACACAGAATTAATGAATCAAAATGCTGGTTCTTTGAAAGGTTAAATAAAATTGATAAGCCCCTAGCTAACCTCATCAAAAAGAGGAAAGGACTTAAATTGAAGCAATAAGGAATGAAAAGGATGAAATTATTACAGAACCAGTAGAGATCCAGAGGATCATGGATAGCTACTTTGAGAAGCTTTACTCTCACAGAACTGAAGACACAGAGGAAATGGATAGATTTCTAGAAAAGTACAAATTACCCAAACTGAATCAAGAAGATATAAGTACTCTCAATAACCCAATAACAGCCAATGAAATATGACCTGTAAGAAAAAGCCTACCACTGGGTGTGGTGGCACACACCTGTGATCCCAGCACTCGGGAGGCTGAGGCAGGAGGATCAATGCGAGTTCAAGACCAGCCTGGGCTACAAAAGTGAGCTCAAGGCCAGCCTGAACTGCATAGCGAGACCATGTCTCAAAAAGAAAAAAAAAAAAAAAAGAAAAGAAAAAAGAAAAAGAAAAACCTACTGACAAAGAAAAGTCTGGGACCTGATGGATTCACCACTGAATTCTACAAGAAGTTTACAGAAGACATAATCCCAACACTCTTCAAATTTTTCAATGATATTGAAAAGGAAGCAATCCTTCCAAAGTAATTCCTAGAGGCAAATATTACACTGATACCCTAACCAGAAAGAGATGCAACTAGAAAAGAAAACTATAGGCCAATTTCTCTCATGAACATAGATGCAAAAATCCTCAATAAAATCCTTGCCACTAGAACACAACAAATCATCAAGAAGATTATAAACAAAGACCAGGTAGGATTCATCCAAGGATGCAAGGATGGTTAAATATACGCAAATCTATAAATGCAATACACTATATCAATAGAGCCAAAACTAAAATTCACATGATTATCTCAATTGATATCGAAAATTTCTTTGACAATGTCCAACAATAATTCATGTTCAAAGTCCTACAGAAAATTGGAATAGAGGAGCTCTACCACAACCTGATAAAAACCATCTGCTATAGTTTATGTCTAGTTTTCCCCCCAAAGCCTCATGAGTCAGGGGGTGGGACTTCTAGAGCTTGAGACTTGATCCATGGGCCCTGGGATTATGGATTTTAGTACTGATGGGAGAATGGTTCTAAGTACTTCTGGGATTATGAGTGTAGCCTAAGGTGGAGGCTGAGGCAGACAGCCTCAGTGGAATATAAAGAGAGACAAAGAGACAGACTAGAGCTGTTGTTCTCCGCTGCCCTTTTTGGTTGGCTACCTCTGCGACCATTTTGTTGCTGTTCTACCACCATGAACTGGATACTCACTGCTCTGTTCCACTCAGCCTTAGGCCAGCCGAATATGGACTGTAAACTCCCTTAACTGTGAGATAAATAAACCTTCCTTACGTTATTTTGGCTGTCGGGTATTTGTCCCAGCAAGGAGTAAAAAGTAACTAAGTCAGAATTTGGTACCGAATGTTGGGTGATTGCTGTGACTAACCTGACAATGTGGATTACAAGCTTTGGGGAATGACTTATGGGAAGAGATAGGAAAGGTTCAGAGATGTTGGCTACAAGCGAAGCACTAGAACGACTTAAGCCGTTCAGCTCGGGAGATTCTGGTCAGAGCTCAGAACGGAAGACTGACAGAAGGCCTGCCTGCAAGACCAAGCTGAGGAGGTTTCTGATGGAAAAAAGGGCATTAGTGGTCATTGGACTCCAGATGATGTGTGCTATAGATGGGCTGAAAGTCTTTCGGAATTTTCCTCATGCCCAGAGACTTTGCCTAAGACTGATATTAAGCATGGCGGAGTAATTGATCTTCCAAAAGACGTTTCAAAGAAGCAAACTATTGGGCCAGTGGCAGAGCTATTATTGGTTGCTTTTAGCCAAATTTATGTTGAAAATAAAGAGGAAAGAGTCAAGAAGGATGATTTAAAATATGAGTTTGGCCAGAAAGGAAGCACCAGGAAAGCTGTGGACTGCAAAGATGGAGTTAAAAGGATCTGCATAGCTGGGAAGGAACCAGAGAATCAAAAGGATGGCCTGAGGGCATCCCAAGACGTGGCAGCTCTCCATCCATTGCAGCCTCAGAATTGCAAAGGAGAGAGGCTTTGCCTTGAGAAGAAAGCCACAGACACCCAAGTACCAGAATGGCGACAGCAGCCAAACCAGGTTCCAAAAAGGTGCCCACCTGGGGAATGTGTTTTTCGTAATCAGGGTCAGATTGCTCAACGATCTAGGCCCTTGTACCTTCAGCCAAGAGAGAAGAAGCTCAGCTACTGCTCCAGCTGGCAGCAATCTTTGGCATTATCCACAAAGGCATATGCAGAATGTGGGAATTCTGAGCTGAAGAATTCGATTTCAGAAGAAGGCCTGGGAGGCAAGGCAGTGTGCCCCTGAGAGGGAAGTGTGTAAAGCTGGGTGTGAGAAGACTGTTCAATGGAAACACCAGAAATTTGAGAAAGCTAGGGACATTAATTGTGCTAAGAGTTAGCAAAGCCAGCCTAAGAGAGAAGCCATGGGATTTACACAAAGAGTGCCATAGGAGCAGAGTTGCATAATGCTCAAAACTCAGTGCAGACTGCTTTGGCTGCTCCAGTTGGAAATATGGTATTTAATGTTTACCCTGCTGGATTTTGGACATGTGTTGGTTCCAATGTTTTGCTTTACCCCATTGTTTGCAACTTTTGGAATTGTAGTGTTCATCTTATGCCTTTGAATGTTGGATATGTTTAACTTTTCTACTGTACAGGGGCTCACAGTTGAGAGTTTGCCTTGGATCTTGGAGGAGACTTGGGATTTGGACTTTTCAACAATGCTGAAACTGCTGGAACTTTGGCAACTCTCCGAGATGGACTAAAATGTCTTTTGTAAAAAGAGATATGTATGAAACTTTGGGGGCCCAGGGACAGAATGCTAATGTTTATGTCTAGTTGTCCCCCCAAAGGCTTATGAGTCAGGGGGCAGGGACTTCTAGAGTTTGAGACTTGATCCATTATCCCTGGGGCTGTGAGTTTTAGTACTGATGTGAATCTGGGTGTTATGGTTTATGTCTAGTTGTCCCCCCAAAGCCTCATGGAGTCATTGGGCGGGGACTGCTAGAGTTTGAGACTTGATCCATGATCCCTGGGATTATAGGTTTTAGTACTGATGGGATTATGGGTGGAAGTACTTCCGGGATTATGGGTGTAGTCTAGGGTGGGACCTAAGGCAGAGAGCCTGAATGCAATATAAAGAGAGACAGAGAGACAGACTGGAGCTCGAGCTGGTGCTGCTGCTCTG
>PVJA010036011.1:0-21402 GCA_004027025.1 Myocastor coypus | reverse complement strand
TTTTTTTTTTTTTTTTTTAAGTCTATAAAAATCACCTTCCTTGTGAAATATACATGAACTTTCCAAGCAACATCTCACCCATAAAATGAGTATCTCTTACAAGAATGCATACACCCACAGTAATAGTTTAAGTTAAAAAAATACCCACTTTATAAAGCTATAAATGTATTTGTTTTATTACTTATAACCCACACACATTTATTATTAAAAAAAAGTTTCAGGAAGGCTAACAATATGAAGACTTTGAGCATGTTGTGAAAAGGATTATACGTTCCTATATCCTCTCAAATCACTCAAGGTATTATTGATCCTAAAATACTGGCAGTGCTGCAGCAACCTTTGATCATATGACCAAGTCTCCAATAAATTTAAGATAAAAGAAAAAAAACATGTATACTTCTCCAATACCACTACTGTGAAACACATGGATATACAAGGCCAGCTGTTTTCTGTGATGATTTAATATGGTATCTGGATAATGAGTTGTACCTTCTGTACCAACTGAATCACCATTTAATGTTATTATCAACAGTTCATGACCCACCCGCAAGAAACATCAACCTGATTAATCTAAATACAGCTGACCTCGGGGGAAAAAAAAAAAAAAATCTTTACTCCCCACAGTAGAATAGTGCTGTTACCATGTACTATTTTTTATCATGGAAATACACAAACCAAATCATTAGGTTAAAAGATTATTTTAAAATGTTAGTATACTAATTTTGCTAAGTAAGAGGTAACAGGGTTCTGAAAAGAGTTGAAGATATTAGTTGAACAACACTTGAAACAACTAAAGCATTTTTGAAGATACATGATTTTATAAATTCGATGTGATTCATATTATCACTATAAATTAATATCATATTAAATATCATTTTAGTTATAAAGTTCACTTTAAACTTATGCATAAGTTTCTAAAATAATAAAATTAGATGAGAAAGTTTTTACTTTGAAATCTCTCCTGCTCCATGAGCTTAGGCATAAGACAGCACTAAATATTTCATTTTCACAATACAATTGGAGTGTACTGTCTCGCAAGTCAGACTGTTTCTGATTCACACAATGGGCCACTGCTGCTGGGTTATTACTCTGAAAGCCTAGTATTTTGGAAGAGTTCATTTAATGCTACCATTTAAGATTCCCATGAGATCACAGAAAAACACACATCCTTTAGGTTTCAGAGAGGCTCATTAGAACACAGACTAGACACCCAATTCTTACTAAAACTAGAACCAAATTTTCTTCATTACAGTAAACTAGGTTTTCAGTATCTGCAGAGTGAATTCAACATCAACTTCTTAATAACTTCAGCTTGGTTGAGACAGTAGGAAAAGCATCTGAAATTAGGCAGAATATGTCAAGATCTTCTACAAATGAACTTCAATTTCTTTAAGTCATACTCTATGGTCACATAAGAGATTAAACCTAAAACAACCAGATAAATTCAAAATGAAGAACACTCTGTAAAACAACCGGTCTAGAGGTTTTTTGTTTTTTGTTTTAATGTAGTCTAGGTAAATGAGAGTAAGAGACTAGGAAAAATGCTACAGGATTGACAGGCTACAATTTTGTATATACTTAGATTTCTTTTTTTAAATTTAATTTCTTAAATCTCATTTATTTATTTATGTTATGGGAGTAGGGCTGGCACAGCATGTGGTGCCAGGGATCAAGCCATGGTCCCTGCACTTGCCTAAACTTTCCTAGGCAGGTGCTTTAGACCACTGAACTATCTTGCCCAACCTATACTTAGATTTCTAAATGTCTGTGAAAAAATTTGTAATTGCTTTTATCACATTGTATAGGAATTCATTAGAATACCAATGATGGATGGAAAATACCGATTCCAAGTTAAAGATGTTTAATATTCAGAAAGACAGCAATGTTAAGCTCAAGTACCTATGTTACAGAGTAATAGTATCATGAAGCTTCTCTTCTCGAGGATTAAGAATGTAAGTTTACAGACCAAAAACTAGAGCAAAAGAAGGGCTACAAGAATTCCTAATATTTTCGCCCTGGGCCTTCAAGGTCAGTAAGGACTCAGGACATAAGAAAGCCTGTGCTGTAAGATCCTATAACTCAGTGGTTTCCCAAATTTTCTGTTCAAGGAGATTATGGGACCACAGAGGAAATGGATTGATGAGGTATAGTGTTCTGAAGGAGAGTCACCTAGAGAGAAAACACTCTCTCAGGCTTTCACAGAGAGCAATCTGGTCAAGCAATGCTGTGGCTCATACAGATGGCTGACAGTGATAGCAGTTCTACAAAGCACTGTACATGGTTTCAAAGTAAATCCTGAGGGGATTTGACTGACTTTGGAAGATATAAAAGCTACATGTTTTGTTATACAGATCTTGCTTTAACTTGCCCTTAACCACCCAGCAAAAAAGTTTAATCATGAGGCATAAAACATAAAGCGAGATTAGTATGCGGAGCTGTAAGAGGCTTAAATCAACAGCTTGCATCATTGCCAGTTCTGCTAGTAATGCACTGTGACTATGGAATACTGGACTACATATATAATGAATTTCTCCTAGTTCAATGAGAAGAAATTTCTGTACTAACAATGAATAGGAAAATTATCATGTCTACATCCTGGGTTCTGTATACTACAAGGACAACAATATACATTGCATCAATTATTGGAAATGTACTACTAATATGTTTTTGAAAATGTTATTTCTTATTAATACAAAAAAGAAGTAGTTTGAAAGGGCCTGCCAAATAGCTCAGCAAACTAAAGTGCCTGCAAGCAGGTGCAAAGGCCAGGGATTTGATCCTTGGGCCTACTATGCCCAGTCCAGCCCCTGGGGGGTGTGCTGAGACAGCAATTGAGACAGGGAGTGATGGCATGTGCCTGTAATCCCAGCTCTTGGAAGCCTGTAAAGAGGCAGATCACTATGAGTCAGACCTAGTAGTGAGATCCTGAACACCCTGTAGATGCCCCCCAAAAAAGAAATATATATATATATATATATATGAAATAAAAAATATTTTGAAAGGGAGGGTATGGCAAGGGAATTGCTCTAAATTGAAGATGAGTAAAGAAACAAGCAAAAAATAATGCATGAGCATTAAATATTGGATCAAAGAAAAATTTTAAATTTTAGTTACTTGCAGTAAACCTGAGAAAATCTGAATATGAATTACATACTAGATGACTCTGAGTCAATGTCAAATTTCTTGGGTGTGATAGTAGTCTTGGAGTTACATAGGAGAATGTCCCTATGAAGATGAATAGTTCATTTAAAAAAAGGGGGGGAAGAACAGATAAGTTGAACAACAAATAATTCAATAGCAGAGCACCCCAGTTTACATATAAATGGAACTCAATATACTTGTTATGAATTATACACTTACTGTATCTTCCAACAAAATGACAGAAAATGAAACAACAAAAATTCTGAACCAAATATCAACAGAGGCAATAGCTATTCCTTTCTTTTTTGCCTCTCTGATACAAGGTTTTGCTATATAGTTCAGGACAGTCTTGAACTCACTTTGTACCCCACACTGGCCTTAAATTCACAGTAATCCTTTTGCCTTTGCCTCCTGAGTGCTGGGATGACAGGTGTGAAACACCATGGCTATTTCTTGATTTATAATTAAATACTTCCTTGGAACTTCTAAGCCAAATTTCTACAAATAAAGAGTAATTTAGGGGCCCAGCAGGATGGCTCAGTGGTCTAAAGCACCTACTTGGGGAAGCTTGGGTGGCTTCAGGGACCGCAGTTCGATCCCCAGCACCACATGCTGCGCCAGCCCTGCCCTCAGGGCAGGCTGAGCCGGCCATAAAAATGAGTGAATAAACAAACAAAGGTTCTGAAACAAGAATAAAAATAACAAATAAAAATAAAAAATTCTTTTAAAAAAAGAGTAATTTACTCTTTTATTTACATTTTTATCTTGATAAACCAATCTGCATCACCATTTAATAAGGTTTACATGTATGCTTTCTGAGTATGCCCTGATAACAGTTTCTGAAATGAATAACCATGGCAATAGTGTTTAATCTGGGCCAAGTATCTAGTAGAATTTTCTGTGTAGAAGTGATCTAGCTAAATTCCATATGAGAGCAGGTTTGCAAATAAAAACCAATTCCAAAAAAAGAAGCCTAATATCTTTATCATAACATTATTTGACTTGAGTTAGTAAAGAAAAAAAAAAAAAAGCAGATTTCACACATTCTATATATTCTATAACATACTACTACTATATATTCTATAACATACTACTACTATATATTCTATAACATACTACTATTTTACTTAGTTACAGCCCATAAAGATCTATAAATGCTTACTCTCATACTAAAACTGCACTACACATACATTGTACGTATGGATTTTCAAAACACAATGCACTCCACTTAAATAGCCTCATTTCTATAAATTAGAATTTGGAGAAAAGACATGCAAGACCAAGTTAAAATGCTTGTATTTTCCTATGATTGCTCATGATACACAAATGTTAAGAAAATACACAAACTTCCCTTGATTTGAATTAAAGAAATATAACCAATTATATAAGAGACCACAATAGGCATTCTGGGCCAGCAAGATGGTTCAGTAGCCTAAAGCACCTGCTTAGGCAAGCTTAGGTATCCACAGAGACCACATGCTGTGCCTGTTCCACCCCCCCAGAGCAGACTAAGCCTGTTATTAAAAAAAAAAAAAATAGAATAGGCATTCCTCAATACATGAATCATTGTGCCATGTCTTATTCCATAGATGTAAAAAAAAGGAGCAAGCAGACAGGTGAAGCCTTTTCTTCTAAAAAGCACTGGTAAGTAGAAATAATAGAAACTGAGATTTGAACAGATCCACTCCACTGATGAAATCCATTTGCAAAGAGCTTAACCATTTAGAAATTGAAAAAAAAATCTCAGTCCCCTGTAATCTACAACAGTCCACATAAGTAGGATTACCTATGTAAAAGTTCTAGGAAAAAATTCTGAATGTGGCAGTTGTAATTAGGCACAGAACTCTCTCCAATTTGATCATAACACATAGGGACAGATGATTTATTAGATAAGTGTGGTCTTCAGAGGGTGCCTCGTTCACGTTAGGTACTGTTACAGACACTGAGAATACATTATGAACAAGACAAAGTTTGGTTCTAATGGAGCTTATGCTCTAGGACAGTGTCCTTCAATGCCAACTATGAGAGATCCTAATTGAACTGGGAAGAAGGCAAGAGGTGAGAGCAGAGCAGAAGCAGAGGCTGACTTCAGGGAGAACACTGATTTCATCCGAGTCAGAAGGAAAGGCAGAGAAGATGCCTGCGTACAAGTGCATGAGGTCAGCAGATCTGGAGGCAGGATTATGTGGAAGTTCTTTTCACCACTGTATTTATGTTCTCAGTGAGTAAAAGAAGGTCATCACTTGAGATCAGTGATTATTAACTTACTGTTAAACAGAGTAAGTGAAACCAAGCCGACATGGTCTTCCATTTAGGCCAGTCATGTTCAGCTACCCATGGGCAAATGCAGGGACAATTAACAGTTGGATTTGATCAAAGATGAGGTCAAAGTCAAAAGAGAGAAAAACAAAGGAGTAGAGAATGTACAACTATGCACAGCAGGGAAGGAAGGAATGGCAAGAGGAGGATAGGTATAAAGAAGAGGCTTTCCATTCCTACGGTGTTAGCACCAATAGGCACTGTCATTAACTGCAACTGCTTCTCTTCCTAAGCTGTGAAATCTCTTGGCTTTAAAATTACTCAGTTCTTTTTATGCCCATATCTTGTACTTTGAGTAATTTCTTTAAAGATAATGTATTAACTATTGCTATTCTCTATTATTTTGTTTTGAAATTTTGTTTTGTTTTTCCATAAAATGAAGTTACTCAATTCCCTTTCTTTTACAGAAGCTAATGGCCTCACCACCAATTTTGTTAAAGTTTAACTGACAAAATTTTTAGATAACTATGGTGGACAACATGATGTGTTGATATATGTACACACTGTAAAATAAACAAAGCTATCTGATATGTCACATAATTATCTTTTTTTGATTATTTTTGTTCAAAAGTACTTATCATTTCATCACCTATTCATTATTTTTGTTCCACACACAATCTCCTTAATTCAGGAGAGTGCAGTATTTGTACATCTTTTAGAATTTAAAAGACTACAACACAGAACATAGTTTTCCTTCTCTCCTTAAAGGGGAGGTGATGCTGTTATAAAAGCAAACCTGAAAGAAGGCTGAAAACTCAAATGGATATAATTTCCTGTGGTTTCCATGACAAAAGTAGATCCTCTAGAAAAAAAAAAAAAAATGGTATTTCATTTTAGTCCCTGATTTCACTTAAAATAAAGCACATTTATTTGAGAGAAAAGATTTTTTTTCCCTTGGATATACTAGTATTTGAGAATAGGGGTCAATAAAATTTATTGTTTTAGCTGAGGACTTAAAAGTCGCTTCTGAGCCACAAATATAGCTTACTGGCGCAAGTGCCTACCCAGCAAGTGCAAGGACCTGAGTTCAATTCCAGGTACCAAAAAATTTTAAAAAACAATCTCTCTTGAGAACTGTCATTTGATTATCAATTAGTAAGGTAGTCTTCACTTCTTTATTCCCCTTGAGACAATATTATATACTGTGCAAGCCTATAATCCCTTCTCTACAACTCATTATTCAATAAGCCATAAAAATTTACATTTTCTTCTTCACACATTTGGTAGCAAAACTTTACTTGAACTGATGAGAACTTACTCATTTATTCCTTTTAGTATGAAATGTTCACATAATGTACTTGATTTTGGGGTTCCTCTGGACTCTAGCAGAGATGTTATACAGTAAACACAAGACAAATTTTCTCTAATTCTGGAGGAAGAAAAAACAAAATTCACATAACTCCACAGAGTTTCAAGCAGGACTGTGGACCTATGGAGAATTTTTCTCTTTTATGAATAGGAACTTAAACTTTTATTTTAATATAATTAATATCATAATATGCTTTTAATTACTGAATCTTGTGATAGGCCTGTTTTATTTTATTTTATTTATTTATTTATTTGGGGGGGGGCTTTTTGAGACAGGGTCTCACTATGCAGTTCAGGCTGGCCTTGAACTCACTTTTGTAGCCCAGGCTGGTCTCGAACTCACACCGATCCTCCTGCCTCAGCCTCCCAAGTGCTGGGATTACAGGCGTGCACTACCACGCCCGGCTTAGACCTGTTTTATTGAACATTGGGGAGAATAAATCTTTATTAGGGTTGGGAGATCTTGAAGTATGTGAACCTTAAGCCATGCTGTTTGCACCTTAAAATTCACTCAGTCTCCTAGGATAAGGAGCTGGGCTAGCTTTTCGTATGTTCATTTGGTGACTTTTCATTTCTCTAATCAAAAGTAGCGGATTTGGGTAAAATGCACAGTACTTAATGTTGGCTCCACCTCCACAAATGACACTTTGTTTTTTTGACACATGGTCTAGCTATGCAGTTCAGGCTGGCCTTGAGTTCAATTTATAGCCCAGGCTGGTCTTGAACTTGCAACGAACTTACCTCAGCCTGCCAAGTGCTGGAATTACAGGTGTTTCCCATCATGTCTGGCCTCCTTAGCCTCCTCAGGAGACTGTATCTACCTTGAAGTGTAGTTGTGAAGATTAAATAATACCTAGGAAGCACCCAGCAAGTTTACAAAATTACCTAGCCTAGGACTTACTATATAATTGCAGTTCATAAATACTAATTTATCTCACCTACTATGCATGCAAAGTATGACTTTACTTTTTATGTTATAATTATTATTCCATAAAAACTTTTTTCACAGAAAGTAAGATGATATTCACATGATATGCTCCTCTTATTTTCAAAAAACTCTTATTCTGACTTCAAAGGAAGCTTTGTTAGCCATTGAATGTCACAGATATACAGAATTTTAGGGTGAAGAAATGTTAGAAGAAAACATACTAAAAGTTATCAAGGTCAGATATATTATATTATTATTATTTAAATTTACATTTTGTGTGTGACACCAGGGATCAAACCCAGGACCCTACACTGGCCAGGTAGGCGCTGATGCTGCTGAGCTATCTCCTTGGCTATTGCCTCATTTAATCCTTTCAATACATTTGAGAGGTAATGACTGCTGTCCTGTTTTTTAAAATAAGGAAAAATATCAGACTAAATGACTTGACCAATATTATAAAAGTAGTACAGAACAAGAGGTCTTCACCAAAAACCCGGAGGAAATAGTATGTCATGATGCCACCTAACACTTTTACACCTTTTTTTTTTTTTTAAAGTTTGGGGGTTTAGGGCTGGCCAGATAGCTCAAGTGGACTATAGCACCTCCTTAGGCAGACGCAGAGACCTGGGTTTGAACCCTGGTGTGCTGTGCCATGCTGGCCCGACCCTCACTCAGGGCACACTCTGATGGTGAATGAGACTAGGCATGGTGGCGCATGCCTGTAATCTGGCACTGGGGAAGCGTAGTGAGGCCTGTAGATCCTGTACGAAATACATTTTTTTTTTAATTGGAGTTTTCTTCCATTTTTATTTTTATTAGTACATATTTGCAGGATGCAGTGATCCTTGCAGGGAGCTCAGCTGGGCATGTACATAATCGATCTTAATTCTTCACTTATCTCCTTCCCCTGCCATCTCTCCTGCCTTCTTCTGCCTCTTGGTCCCCTTCCTTTTCACAAAAGACCTCTCTCTCTATTGCACCTTATAATGTTATTACTGAATAACAGTGCAGTAAGCACACAATGGGCAAAATAGTGATTTTGAAACAATAACTGAGCATCATGTGGCTTCATAACCTGCTTTTATACACTAACAAAAATACCATAAAACTTTTTTCATGTCAAACATTTACATATATTGACTCATAATATGTAATGTAATCAATTCCTTATCAGACATTTGGATTATTTCCAGGTCATGATTATTTTATCAAGGATTCTTAAATTTTTTGGACTTAGGGTTCCTTTAAGCTCTTTGACAACCCCAAAGCTTTTACTTATATGGATTATACCTATTAGAACTCACTATATTAAAATTTCAAACTGAGAAACTTTAAAAATCTGAGAAAAGATTACAAGACAAAAGTAGCACTGTTTTACAACTACATATTTGTTGTTCTGACTTAAAAGACTGCAGCTGAATTTTCACAGCAAATTGAACACAGGAGATACATGTTGTTTTTGCTTTAGGTGATAAGAAAAGTGTAGCCTCACACAAACAATAAACTTAGAAATGATAGATGTATTTTAATAAATGCATCTTTTAAATAATTGAGGATATCCTTCTTCACAGTAAATCAAACACCGGTAAATGATTTCTTAAAGACTAGCTGTAATGCAGAATCTGAAATTGATATCAATAAATTTTGTACATTATTACATTAAAATCTATATAAGAATATTTATACTTTAACTATATTTCTGTCACAATGTAATTTAGTAATACCATAGTGATTTGGAGTACACTAGCTATGAAGATTTTCCAAATTCCCAATATACAATATTAGAAACTCACATTTTTTAACAGCACCAGTAATCTAGTCATAAACACCTTTGAGCATCAATGTCCTTCATTATTTAAGCTGGCAAGTTCATACACTCAGATACAAGTTTACAAATGTTTTTACAATTCTATTCAAAGATAGTTTTATCCTTGGAAAAAGTTTTTTTTTTCTTGTAGTAAAAGGCTCACTTTGTTATTTGTCATTGTTTGCTATTCTTTTGAACAAAAAGTGACAGTTTAGCTGGCAATACAACTCATCAGTACTTTTTTTTATAACCATAGTATTAATTGTAGCAGAAATGCTTTATGCATGCTTTTCATGTCACCAAGCAGAATACTGACAAGGATATGAATGCAAATAAGTCAGCATTTAATAAAATTAATAATTTTTATTGCTTCATGCAGGACATTCCTAAGTAAACTACATGCTTATGACTATGAATTAACACAATACTGCCATCTTGATTCATGCTACCATACAGCAGCTTTACCCTCCACTCCTTTGTACCATGAATGTTACCATATTATTAGTAAAATAAGCTTGATTTCATCAATTCCTTGGAGGTCCATGGATGGCACATTAAGAATTAGTACTCTTAATAAAGTTAAAAGTACATTCATAAAACTAAAACTTTATATATACTCTTTTTTGGGGATGACATGAGAACTAGAATATTAGATGAACACTGGCAAAGTAAAGAGCACCAGTACTGTAATTCAAAAAGAAACAGATCAAATGTCAGTGACACTCAAATGGAGTATACGAGTGTTTCTGTTTCACTACAATTAGGTTTTACTATAACAGCAAATTATAACAAGAAAATAAAATTTCAAAACAGGTTAGTACACTTGGGAGGCTCAGGCAGGAGGATCAGTAGGAATTCCAGACCAGCTAGGGCTACAAAAGTGAGCTCATGACCAGCTTTAACTGCATAATGAAACCCTGTCTCAAAAACAAGCAAAAAAAAAAGGTTAGTAGGAGTTACAATAATTAATACATTGCATACTGTTGTCTTCAGAGTAGTTATTCAGAGTACAAAATACAGGCATGATATCACGTCCAAAAGCTATCAGCTCAACTATTCTTTTCAATGAATCAGGAGAAACTAGCTATAACTACCTTAACTACCTTGTGTATAAATATACTTTTTTGCTTTTCCCTTTCTTCCTTTTCCCTTTCACCTATCAGTTTGTCTTTTCTTTTGAAAGTTACAAGATTTTTTTGAGGGGAAATAAGATGGCAACATTCTCAATTTAAGAATACATATGTAATGTTTACTAGCAGAAGGCCCAAGCTGGCCTTCAAAATGCTTAATATATGAAGATAAGTGTTTTAATTTCTAAACATAAACACAATCCACCTGGACATGAAGCGGGGAGAGGTCACCTGAACAAACTGACTTTATATGAGTTAAATTATTTCTCTGTAATCTATTACAAAAACATGCTGTTTTTTCCTATGAACAATAAATGAAACACAAACTATGCCTTTACAGGGAAAACATGAAATGGGATTTTTTTTTTTTTTTTTTTTTTTTTTTGTGGGACCAGGGTTCGAACTCACGACCTTGCACTTGCCCAGCAGGCACTTGTGCCTCGGAGCTATCTCCCCAGCCCCTGAAATGGGATATTTATTTCCATCCCAAACTGATGTTCCTCCATGGGCTCCTAGGAAGGCAGGCCACTTGGTCCCAAAGTTTGGACATTATGAAAACTCAGTTTGGGTGCAGTCTAGAGCAAACGAGGATGGGGGAATCACTCCAGGAGGCTGCAACACTGACCACTCTACGTCCTTCAGCTTTCCTCCACTTAGCATCTTTCACTGGCAACTTGTAACATTCTCCTGCCACTCCCTGCAGGTCCAGTACCCTGACAGGCCATTATGAAAAGGCTTTCTTATAGGGCCACTGGCTGTCAGAAGCCACCAGCTGGCCTGCCACAACCCTGCAGTCGCCAGGGTCCAGCTGCCAGTCTGGGCGGTACTGTCCATGCTGAGCAACGTGCCACCCAGCTGCTGCGTGGTCACGTCCATCTGGAGCTCTCCAGCTAGACAAATCTCTATGCCTGTCAGACCTCTTCAGCAAGCCTTGTTATGCAAATTCAATTACTCAAGTGTGCCCTATTACTGCTGGCTAACTGCTCCTAGAACCAATCTCACACTGACAGGCAGTTCACATTTTTTGCTCACCAAAAAGTACCTCATTTATTCTTGCTTTGCTATCTTCTTGTATCATTAAAGCTGAACAGCCAAAGTCCATGGTATTCTAACCTCTCTGCAGTAGGCTCCTGTTTTCCACAAAGAGCTCAGAGGAAAATTAATTACAAAAGAAAATCTTCCAATGAAGGGGTGTTAAAGCTGCAGATTCCTTAATATGACAGAGATGGTTTTACTACAAGAAATATGAAATTTAAATCTTAATGACTAAAAAGAAAATCTGGTATAACAAGATATACTGGATAAAAAAAAATGAACAATTAGGAGAAAATGCTGTAGTAGTGCTTTAATATCTGTTTTTATAGGAAAAAGAAAGAGGTGACAAGAAATTTCACCAGGTGATATTTCATGGTGATACATATAGTAGCTCAGTTCCTTGTCTAAACTCCCTCCTCACCTCTCTCCCACCTCCATAATGAGGAGTTTCATTCTCTTTCAGTAACTCATTCTAACCAACTGATAACTGAATATTATCTGGGATGTAAATATTAAAAGGCACTTAACCATTTCTAATTCATTCAAAAATTTGAGGAAAGATTTCACTTAACAAAAGCTGTAATTTAGGGCTGGGAAAGATAGCTTGTGGTCGAAGTACCTGCCTGGCAAATGAAAGAACTGGGCCTGATCCCTAGTACTACATGCCGGCCACAAACACCAGCTGTAATGGTGCATGCCTGTAATCCCAACACTGGGAAGGTTGAGACGGGAGGATCACTATGAGTCCAAGCTGCACGTTGAGACCCTGACCAAATAAACAAATAAATGATCTTTAAAAAAAAAAAAAAAAAGCTGTAATTTAAAAATTCCCACCCAAAAAACATCATTACAACATTAGACATTTTAATCAACTTGAGAAGGTAAGAGAAAAAGGCTGAGTGCACCAGCAGTAGTGCACTTTTAAACTAAAGGTGTGTTAATGAATCAGGCAGGGATAGCAGACATTTAAGTAAAACAGGTATTACAGAGAAACAATAGAATTTAGACCTAAGTCCACATTATCTAGTGCAAGAATGTTTATGATCTTTACTTCGAAAAGATAATAACCCACTGCTAACTGCAAAACCAAAAGAATGGAAAGTTTACTGATTAGGTACAAGCCAAAACTTAAACATAATATCAGATTTAAAGCCTATGGGCCCAGGAAGGATGGGGGTATTTATTGCTTTGCTTCATTTTCTAAGTGAACTTAGAGAGGGGGCCAGAATAAACACAAGGCAAAAAATTTTGATAATCAGTATATAATATTTTAATATATCCCACAAAATAATCTTGTCTGCTAAGACAATTTTACTAACTCATAATTCTATAATTTTGCTGAAATTTCCTCCATTATGTCTAAGACTCAACTGAAAATATAACGGGGTATATTCTCTAACTATTTTTACTGCTTTATCCTGTTTTGAATTAAAGGGAGAAAAGTATAGTGCATATTTGATTGGCCTTAAACTCCTAAAGCAAGCTCTTTAATAACTGCTTTTGCCAAATGTGGTGGTGCCTGCTTGTAATGCCAGAATTTGGGAGGCTGAAGCAGGAATATCATTGTGAGTCCAAGACCAGCCTGGACTACAAAGTGAGCTTAAGGCCAGCCTAAACTGCACTTTGAGACACTGCCAAAGACAAACATAAAAAAGCCTGTTCTTCAAGGCATTAATTTTTAATCATTTAAGATAAGCAGATAGGGCCTGGAAGGATGGCTTAGTGGTCTAAAGTGCCTGCAGGCAGCTGCAGAGACCACAGTTCCATCCCAGGCACCACATGCTGCGCCAGCCCTGCCCTCAGGGCAGGCTGAGCCGGCCATAGAAATAAACAAACAGACAAAAGTTCTGAAGCAAGAAGAGAATGGAATAATAATAATAAAAAAAAAAAAAAGATAAGCAAACACCTTTTAACTTTTCTTTTTCCCTTTTAACTTTTGAGAGACAGAGAGTTTCAAAACAAATTACAAAAGTTAAAATTGAAATTCAAGCCGGGTGTGGTGGCTCACGCCTGTAATCCCAGCACTTGGGAGGCTGAGGCAGGAGGATTGGTGCAAGTTCGAGACCAGCCTGGGCTACAAAAGTGACCTCAAGACCAGCCTCAACTGCATAGCGAGACCCTGTCTCAAAAAGACAAAAAAAAAAAAAAAAAAATTGAAATTCACTAGGCCTGGTGCTATAGGCCTATAACCCAGTACTCAGGAGGCTAAGGCAAGAGGATTGCCACACATTTGAAGCCAGCCTGAACTACAGTGAGACTGATTTTCAAAGACAAAAAAAGATTTTTAAAAAAGCCTAGTGTGGTGGCTCGTGCCCGTAATCCCACCCTCACTGGAAAGAGGTAGGAGGATCACTATGAATTTGAAGCTAGCCTGGGCTATACAGCGAGCTCAAGGCCATTCGGAACTACACAGAGACCCTGTCTTAAAAAACAAAAGAAAACAGAAAAGCAAAACTAAAATCAAAGCCCACAATTTCACTACAGCCTTCAAAGGTATAAATTATAAGTTATACAAATTTAGAGCCATTTATACTTCCAGAACAAACAGCTACTCCACAGTAATGACTTTTTTTTTAAATTTAGGAATTGGCAATAATAGGTACTATAGATACACTGAAAATGTGAATTTTTATCTAATACATTGATTTTATCAGCATGTTACATTCTACTTATAAACTCAAATTAATAAGAAGCATATGTTTCTATTATATTCAAAATCACTAAAATGTTTATACTTTGATTAGGTTAAACTTAAGATTTTTAAAAATTGTTCTGATTTCTTTTTTGTTGTTGTTGTTCTGATTTCTAAGATGAATAATACCTTTCTCCAAAACTTATTATACAGAAAGTAAAAAACCAGTAACTAGAATCCATTCCTAACTCAGAAGGTTCTCTAATACACACTAGATGAGAACTTCAGTTTTTCTCCGTATTAGTTATTACTCTTCTCTCATTGCTGGGACAAATACCTGACACCCAAAATGAAGGAAGAAAAGATTTATTTAGCTCACAGTTACTGGAGGTTTCAGTCCAAACTCAGCTGGCTCCCAGGCTGACTGGCACATGGCACAGAGTAGCAGTTCATGATACAGAACAGCAACAATGGCAACAGAGTCTGTTTCTCTGTCGCTCTTATATTGCATTCAGGCTAACATCCCAGGCTGGGGAAGGTACACACACTCGTAATACCAGCAGTACGAAAACCCATAGTCCCTATGAATCATGAGTTAGTCTCAAACTCTAGAAGTCTCTACCCCATGATTGCACGAGGCTTTAGGGAGACAACTAGACACAAACCATAACACCTCCCCCTTGATAATTCCAACAGTAATTTTAATAACAGTAGTAGTAATTAACACTATTGAGCACCTACCACAAGCAGGCAGCACTGTTCTCTAAGAGCAAGCCTAGGAGGTAACACGTCCATTTCATAGATGGAGAAACTGAGGCACAGAGATGCTGTCTTACTTTTTACTCATTGCTGGGACAAATACCTGACACTCAAGATGAAGGAAGGAAAGGTTTATTAGCTCACAGTTACTGGAGGTTTCAGTCCATATTCGGCTGGCCCAAGGCTGAGTGGAACAGGGCAGAGAGCATCCAGTTCATGGCAGCGGAACAGCAACAATGACAATAGAGGCAATGGAGCAACCAAGGAAGCAGAGAGCAACAGCTTAAGTCTGTCTCTTAATATTATATTTAGGCTCTCCGCCTCAGTCTATCTGCCTTAGGCTACACCCATAATCCCAGAAGTACTTAAAACACATAACCCCATGGATCATGGATCAAGTCTCAAACTCTAGATCAGTAGTAAATCACATAATCCCAGTGACTCATGAGTCAAGTCAAGTCTCAATCTACAGAAGTCCCATGACTGCATGAGGCTTTGGGGAGACAACTAGACATAAACCATAACCAATGCTAAACAACTTGTAAAAGGTCATTATGTCTAGTATGCAGCAGAGAAACTAACCATAATCCCCACTACCCTCAATATATTATAGAAACTAAGACAGAAAGAAACCACCCACTTTGTGTAAGATAACCACTGAAAATGTAATTTAGAACAATACTCCTCTACTTATAAAATGAAGACAATTATACTATCTGAGAAATTTTCCCTATGGCAAGGATTCTATGTTTCATTTCTGGAACCATATAAATGTGCTCAAATCACAGAACACTAGTAAGAGACCTAAATTCCTCCTAATCCAAATCCTATGACATCCCAAGGTGCCGCTTTCAAAGTTGTAGAAGTTCTGTTCTGTCTACTATAGTCAGAACTCTGATTTAGCTAAAAAACTTCTAAGTAAGTGTAGCGTGGTACGTGTATTTTTCTACTTTGATTACATGGAACATTTAGGTAAAGACAACCTTGAAGTTAATAAGGTTAAAAAAAAGATGGAAATTTCATTTGATTTTCCTTCTTTCTTTTATTTTTTTCATTTTAGCAGTTTTTAATTAAAAGTTGCACACAGGCAGACTTTATTCCTGCATCTTCTCAATCGTTTCTTCCTTGTATTTGCCCTTTTCCTTTCCTACTTGGCAAGACATGGTTTTCTGTTCCAGGATCTTTTTGTGGTCTTTGTCTAGTTTTAGCTTGGTGACAACCACCTTACTGGGGTGAATACCCATATGGACAGTTGTGCTGTTTGCCCTTTCCCACTGCACTGGTTCGATGTAGATGACGTACTTCTTCCTGTTAACCTGGACTACTTTGCTGATCTGCTGACCTTTATAGTGTCCTCACACAACCTGAATTTCATTATCCTTTCGGATAGGCAGAGAGCAAACATTATGTTTCTGTATTAGCTCTTTGCAAAGAGGAGAAGACATAATTTTCCTGCAAATGTGAGAAGGTGCATTGAAATGCCTTTTACGGTTTTTGCTTCAGTCTGAAGTCACAAAAGGATTAAACTTCATTTTGGCCACTGCAACTCCAGTGATGGCTGAAAAAGGTTCATTTGATTTCATAAAAAGTTTTAAAAATGGCATTACGAAAAGAAGTATCTCCTTTGGAGAGTTTCAATAACTGCATTTTTCCATACTAATAAGATGTAAAAGATGAACTGTCATCTCTTTTATTATTTATTTGAGCCTCAAAATAACACTTCTGCTGCTCTACTTATACCCAGAAAGGCTGAGGCTCAAAGTCAGTTAATTGCCCAAAGACACCCAAGTTTCTGGAAACAAGGGAACTAAGAAACCTTTGTTTTGAGGTTCTTAATATAAGTGCTCTTTTCATTATACCAATGTACTTCTATACTGCATTTCTGATTGATATTTCATTAATCAGAATTTGCTGCCTTTTCCAACAGGTTCCATTTAAGAGCAAAATGACCTCCTAATTTCTAAACTAATCAGTTTCTTCTTGACTCTTTGAGATGCAAAGAAGCAAAGATTTCACCTATAGAACTAAGCAAAAAAATAAGCACTGTACTTCATAGAATTTGAAGAATGTAAAAGGTTAAGTAAGGTGGTTCTTATTTAGCCACCACCCATCTGATCCTTGTAGGGCTCTGCATCCATCTACACCCTCCAGGGCAGAGCATTGTGGAGCTATATGCTAATTCCTCCACAGTCCTATATAAGGACATCACTGAATTTTGTAAGCTAGAAATACCACTTTCTTGCAAATCTGGTTGTAATAACAGCATCTGGTATTAGAAGAGGTATAGTTAAGTAAAGTTGTATTTCTAGCCTTTTTTCTTTCTTTTTAAGGTGGTACAGATCAATATTTCCAACATTTCAATGGATACTCTATTAGTGTCGATTCTTTAATATCTTCTTTAAAGAACAGAGAAATAGTTAATAGAAGGCAAAAAATAGTTCAGAAAATATGCTACTACTGCAAGAGAACAATGTAATTTTTCTTTTCCTACAAAGTGCCAAATCCAGAAATATCAAACTGCCATATTTCAGCAGAAACACTGCTACTGCATATTTCTGTCTTTGCACATGCAATGTTCCCTTTGTCTAAAAAGGGCCTTGCCTTTCCAAGCTTTAAGAAGCTTATTTAAAGCAGGGTATGGTGGTGAATGCTGGTAACCCCAGTACTTCGCAGGCTGAGGCAAGAGGATTGTCATAAATTTGAGGCCAGCCTAGGATATGGAAGTGAGAACCTGTCTCAAAAAAATAAAACCAATACAATCTTTACTTAAATTTTACTTATTCGAAATAACCTTCCACACAGCGAGCCCCAAAGAATGAACAATTTAATTTTGCATGCTCTTATACATTTCAATTAAATAATGTACTATTTTATGAATATGCATCTGCCTCATCTATGTGTTACATCTAGATGTCCTAGAGTTTATTCAACTCCTTCCTCAGAACCCAGTAGAGTGCATGACAAACAGGAAATGCTTAGGATGGACGCAGTTTGTCACCCAAAAGTTCATGCACCAGAGTGAGATATTAACCTCAGTCTGTAATCCTAGGTCTTCAGAGACTAAGGCAAGAAGACAACAATCAGTTGGGACTAGCATGCGCTCTATAGTGAGTTCAAGGTCCACCTGAACTCCTGAACGATATACAAGTCCCTGTCTAATAAATAAATAAATAAATAAATAAATAAATAAATAAATAAAATGAGCCATAAATAGTTAAGACTAGCAAATTCAACTATGACTCAAAAATTCTGCATTTCAAAAAGTACCATATGTAAACCAAATGAAAACATTATTGTCAGGAAACATTGCCAATATTTATATCTTTAAAAAATATTTAGCCGGGCGTGGTGATGCACGCCTGTAATCCCAGCACTTGGGAGGCTAAGACAGGAGGATCGGTGTGAGTTCGAGACCAGCCTGGGCTACAAAAGTGAGCTCAAGGCCAGCCTGAACTGCATAGCGAGACCCTGTCTCAGAAAGCCAAAAAAAAAAAAAAAAAAAAAAATTTATATCTTACCATACATACTCACACTCATTAAAATGTCACCTCCATAAAGGCGTGTGTGTGTGTGTGTGTGTGTGTGTGTTCACTGCTGTATTCTCAGGCTTAGAATAACACTTAGTACATAATAAATACTCAATAAACATTTGTTGAATGAGTGAGCATCTGACACTTGTCTCAAAATTTTAAAAAGGGAAAAAAGAAGAAAAAATGGAAAACTGTCCAATACAAACATAAAAGGTGGGAATATCTGTGAACATTCTTCACTAAATGCTACAAAACATAAGCAAGTAAATACATGCCAAGATGGTCAATATTTAGTCACTAGAAAATACAAATTAAAAGATTAAGATGATAATGAGATACCATCTATTCGGGGTAAAAAATTTAAAAATTAAAAAATAAAGCCCTTAACCACCCCAGTCCTCAAGAAGAGAGCACAGAACAAGGAGGATTTCAGTGGATGGATACAAACTGGACAGAGCTCAGTAGTTTCTTACACAATTCAAACATTCAACCATTGGACCACACAATCCAACATTCCACTTGCACATATTTTATGCAAGAAAAACACACACACACATATGCAAATGCAGGGGCTTGGTATGTAGCTCAGTGCAAAGACATGGGTTCAATTCCTGGTACTGTAGTTAAGTTAAACAAATTAGAAAAAAATAGAAAGAGGAGATTAAAAAGGGAAAAGGCATATTTCATTCAAAAAACAGAAGAAAAAGTAAGTAACAAAAAATAAAATAAGGACAACAATAAAAGTACACAAGGACTGGCAAGATAGTTCAGTGGACTAAGTGCCTGCTTAGGCAAGTGTGGGGACTGGGGTTTAATCCCTGGTACCACATGCCACACCGGTTCCACCACAAGCACACTGAGCTGGCTACCAAGCCCATGAGTGGTAGCGTACCTCTGTAATCCCAGTGCTGGGGAGGCTGAAAACAGGAGGATCACTACTAGTGAGCACACAACTGTGGATGTTGCTAGTATCCTTCCTTAATAGTCAAAAGTAGGAATATTGAGCATAAGAGATAGAACATAAAATGTAAAGGACTTTAACACGGGACTTTCAAATTCAAAAAATCATCAGTTTTTGATTACCTGTCTTAACAAAAGGAGATTATTAATGCAAATAACTTAAATATGAGGATAATAATTTGCAAATTGCTTCCACTGGCTCAATTCAGGGAAGAGAGAGAGAGAGAAAAGAAGGGAACATAGGAAGGGAAGATGATGCGAAGGGAAGATGATGGAAAGGGAAGATAGGAAGATGGGAAGATGAGAAGGGAAAAAACTTGCTCTTAATTTTGTCAGACCAGATCTGCAGTGTAAATCACCCAAGAGAGAAGAAAAGTCTGTCTTCAAATGCCAGATAATTTGATTAGAATTTCCTAATTTTAGTAACAGGTTTATTTGTTGTGAACACTTAACCAACTGGAAATTTATTTCAATCTAGTAGTTATGTGGTGACTAGCATCTTCCAGTAGCATCTTCCAGTACCAGCATAAACTAGATTACTTAAAAACATTAAAAATGACAATTATATAGAAGTTCTATTGGTCACATTAACCAGAATTAAACTAATAAAGCCATGGTAAATTTCTCCTAGAATGAAATAATTATGTATCATTTCCAGGAAGTATCTGTGTCTGTGCCTCTGTTTATTTGTCTATCTGTCTCTTCCCCTTTTCCCTCTCCCTCCTCCTCTTCCTTTTTCTGCTCTCTCTCTCTCTCTCTCTCTAATTGAACCCACAGCCTTTGCATTAGGCTACATCCTCAGCATGATCTTTTGAGATATCTGGCTAGGCTGTCCTGCTTCAGCCTCCAAGGATTACAGGAGTGCTTCCCCACACCCAGCAAGAACTATTTTTAGAAAGATAATTAAGAGTTGTAATAACATATTGATGGAAGATGCATAACCTTTGTTTCTATAAAATTGTTTCTGTAACACAAGAGAATCACATAATTTCTTAGCCTTCATTCCTCTACAAGATAGGAACAACTCTTCACTAGATGTTTCTCTGTAAACTCTTAAGAAAAAGTCTGCTTGGGCTGAGAAGATAGCTCAATAGAATAAGAGGCTGCTTAGGGAAGCACAGGGCCTGGGTTCAATCCCTGGCACCACATGTTATGCTGGCCCTGCCCCACCAAGACCAGGTTGGTGGCACATGTGAGTAATCCCAGTGCTGGGGAGGCAGCAAATAGGAGGATCATTGTAAGTCTGAACTGCGTAGTGGGATTTTTTACCAAATACATTTTTTGGGGCGGGGAGGGGGGCCCGGCGGGATAGCTCAGTGGTCTAAAGCGCCTGCTTGGGAAAGCTTGGGCGGCTTGAGGGACTGCAGTTTGATCCCGGCACCACATGCTGTGCCAGCCCTGCCCTCGGGGCGGACTGAGCCGGCCATAGAAATGGGTGAATAAACAAACGGAGGTTCTGAAACAGGAAATAAACAAACAAACAAACAAATATACTAAAAAAACAACAAATACATTTTTAAGTCTTTTTACTTATTTATTTATTTTATTATTATTTTTTTTTTAAAGAGGGGAAGAGTCTACAGGATGTTCACTACTAGATCAGGCTCATAGTGATCCGCCTGTTTACAGCCTCCTAACAGCTGGGATCACAGGCCAATGCCACCACACCCAGTCTCAATTCCCCTCAACTCACCCCAAGGGCAGGGCCAGCATAGCAGGCCTGGGGATTGAATCCCTACCACTGCTCCTGCTTGCAGGTGCTTTAATCCACTGAGCTATTTTGGCAGGCCTTTATTTCTATCATTTATCTTTTTTTTTTTTTTTTTTTTTTTTTTTTTTTTTTTTTTTTTTTT
>PVJA010036010.1:0-21428 GCA_004027025.1 Myocastor coypus | reverse complement strand
AGCTGAGCAAAAACTCCAACAAGTGGCTGAGGCAGAGGAGGTTATCAGATGCTAAAGAACTGGACCAGTATAGCCAAGGAGCATTAAGTAGTGGTAGAGGAGGTGGGTGTCCCTGTGATAGTTCATTTGAGTTGGGGTTCACATTCCGGAACCCAGAAGATGACTTCAGGGAATTCTTTGGTGGGAGGGACCCATTTTCATTTGACTTTTTTAATAATGAAGACCCATTTGAAGACACTTTTGGGAACCGAAGGGGTTCCCAAGGAAACAGAAGCCCTGGCACAGGCTCTTTTATCTCCACCTTCACTGGATTTCCATCCGATGGAGGTGGATTTTTTCATTTGATACAGGATTTCCTTCCCTAGGTCACAGGGGCCTCACTTTATTTTCATCTGCACCATTTGGTAGCGGTGGGATGGGTAACTTCAAATCTGTATCAACTTCTGCAAAAATCATTAATAGTAGACAAAGTCACCACAAAGAGAATTGTTGATAACGGTCAAGAAAGAGTAGAAGCTGAAGAAGATGGACAATTCCATTTTTTTCAGTATTTAGTAGTGACCATTAATAGTAACACATTTCTGGCTCAATACAAATTTAAGGTTGTCTTCCAGTTGTGCATGGGTGCTGGCAATTTGAAGTTTTGATAGTTGTTTAAACGTGTAATGTTAAGCTTAGGTTTCTAAAAGCTGGTAAGCAGGACCTCTGTCATTTGCTTTAAAAACAAAACAAACAAACAAACAAAGAAAACAAATGTCAACGTATTTGGTGCATTCTCCCTGGAGTGGGATCTGCAGTCTTCTTATATCTGTGTATTTTGTCCCCAAGCTACTAGTGTCCCTTTCCCTAGGGCTTCATTTCATCATTAAGGCGCGAGCTGATGTAAGTTACATGGAGAGTACATGACGACTAGGTCATTTTAAATGGTGTAACAACTGTTTTAAACATTTTAGAAAGATAGCATTTCTGTGGCGGAGGGACGAAAGAGTGGTGAAAAGTTGTATTCTTAAGTTTCAGTTTTCTTCAATATATTTGATGTAAGATCGTGTAAGCACATGGCCTGGTAAAAGACATTGGCTAAGAAGTCAGCAAAAATAATGGTGTTTATTTTTGATCTTTAAAAAAAAAATAAGGGGATTCAAGCCATGGTCATGAGCTCTGAGGCACAGATCTCGTGGCAGAAGCACCCGATGCAGCACAGCTGCTGGGCTTTTGGCTGCTGAGAAGCAGAAATAGGGAATAGCATCGAAGAGGAAGGGACACCACAAAGTTCTCGGAAGTGTGATCCATCAGTCCCCCGGATGGAGTCTAATGCCAGTCCAGCTGACACTTCACCTGTGCTTAGTGCACTAAGGAAAGGTTTAGGATGCTCAGGAAGCAGAAGATGCAGCCAGAATCGTAAGGTGAAAGTGCTTCCCTGGCCCCTTCCTTGACTCTTGGAGGTTTCTGTTCGTTTCTCACCCAGGAAGCCTATAAATGCTATTTGCTACGACTGCATACCCATGTGACAACCCACATTTCTGGAATGAAACTCTAGGACTGCTCACCTGCCCACATACATTGACATGACAATTAGTTATAAACATATACTCTTGCTGTTTACTACGATATATGTCATCCTCTTCCCTATGATATAAAAGGTTATTTCAAAAGAGAAATACCGTAGAGCAAGACTCACAGGCCACCCAAAGCTCACCATCATTCATTGCTCGGAGGCAAGGAAAGGGGCTCAGGTGTTGCACTGATCTCAAAAACAGCAAAGAATTTCAAGGAGTGTCTAGCGAGGGAGGCAAGATGGTTCTAGGTGATAAAATGTGGTCAGCCAAATCTTGAGGGAAAGCCTGACCGGTGAGGGTGAAGGCAGTGGATGGTTTTCGTGACTGTCTGAGCTTTTTCTTTATGACCCTTCACGGCTTCCATCCCCTGACGAATGGAGGAGACAGCAAGACCTCTGTTTAATCAATATGTGAATTAAGCAAGAAATATGCACGCCACCTTTAATACCAGGCTCAGGAAACAGCAACCCCAAGTAAATGCTACCATGATTTCACCCCCAGTGGAACTACTCAGCCTACAAACCCATCTCCTCTTCTGTATTTTTCTATTTCTCTACCCTGAAACATGAGCAGGCTGTTTTAATCACTGCGCAGTGCGCATTTGCCTCACCAACGCTTTCCCTTGCGGATTCTCAGCTGTATCACTCCCACCCTGCCCAGGCAGCAGCAGTTGCTACTGGTTTCCTGCAAGCAAACTAAGGCACGAACACGTACACACACACACACACACACACACACACACACACACATTTCCTCCCTACAGAGCAGGACAGCTCTGAGCTGTCTTGCCACTCAGGGCTGGCATCTGACTACCCCTGCAGTGCTAATGCTCTGTCTCGGCCTCGATCTCAACTTTTCTCCTTTGCCTTTAGAAAGAATTTCAGATCTCAGCCTACCTTTCCCACCCTCTTGCCACTTTACAAGCTGATTGCTTTCTCCTCGGCCTCTCCCTTCTCCCACTCCTGTCTCCTTCCCGACAGACGACTGTGCTTGATGACATGCTTGCTTTTGCTCGATACAACTGTGCCAGCAAGTTTCCTCAGCCCCTGCTCTCTCTGGAGGCTTCGTGCAGGGACCGAAGTACACACAAATGTTTGGGGAGGCAGCACCAGCAGCAGCAGCATCTCATACCAGGGTCTGATGGCCATGGCAGGGCACTGTTAGAATACAAATGGGAGCCTGGTGCCACTGGCAGTGTCAGATCCAGGGCCCTGATCCCCATCAGTGACACTGGGAGAACAACAAGATGAATGAGAGCCATCTGGATGCTTTGAGTCTAGCCAGGAGAGCAGCAAAGCCATGGTGCACAATAGTTAATTTTAATTTCCCCTGAATAACCCAGAGTGAATTTTGTAATTTGCAATATTGCAAATTTTGTCAACACATAGGGGACAAAAACACTGTTTACCCAGTGCATTCTGCTAATCATACCCTGGCTGTCTTTCTGATTGTTGATTCACTTCATTTATACTTGCAAGGCAAGAAATCTATTCCAGAGCAAGCATTTGTCTAGACAAGCTCTGAAGCCAAAGCAAGCTGAACTGCTGAGAATAACAGGGCTTGGAGTTAAACTGTACTTCTCAAGGGGGAGGCGAGTCTGTGAGGCTGTGGAAGTTCAGTTCGTGGGCACAACAAGGACCGACACATCAGTCTTCATGTGAGGTTGGACTTCTCAGATGTGCTGGCTACTTAAGATACCTTTCCACCTTATTTTTAATTTTCCAGTGATAAAACTAAATTTTCTTATCAAAACTTAGGCAAATAAAGAATACTATTAACCAGGAATCTATTATTAGTGATCTGCCAGTCTAATGCCTTATATAGATTAGAATATGTAAAGTGTATACAGCTATGCATAATTATATATTATGCAACCATATATTATAAATGAAATACATAATCATGTGTTATATGCAATATATTATAACATATTAATTAATATATTAATTATTAGTGCTTTGCCAAGCAAATTAAGTAAGCAATAAGTAATATGTAATAGATGTAGTTGCAATAAAGAGATCCTGGCTCATTTTTGTTATGAAGTATATTTCTAATAGTTTAAGAAATTAATTCAGGGCTGGTTAAATAGCTCAGTGGATTAAAACACCTAAAAGACGGTGCAGGGCTCAGGGGTTCGACCCTGCCCCCAGGAAATGCTGAAACAGCAATTGAGACTGGGCATGGTGGCACATGTCTGTAATCCCCAGCTCATGGAAGGCTGTGAACAGGCAGATCACTACAAGTCCAACCTAATAGCAAGACCCTGAACACCTTGTAGACTCTTGCCACAAAAAAAAAAAAACCAAGCAAACAAAAAAGAAATTAATTCATCATTTCAACAAATATTTAAGAAACTTTTGTTTTATTATCCAGATTCCAAAATGTGGTCAATGAGTAACTGATAATCATTTATTTTATTACTTATCAACTTGTATGTATATAAAAGATCAAACCTGATATTTAGTTTTTGTGGAATACCATGAGTAATCCAATGTGCAATAGTATGTATATGGTCCCTGGAAGTTCCACCTGCTTCTCTTATTAAGCTAGTAGGCTTTGTCTTTGTTCCCTAGTATATTTTGAGGAACTACCCTTTTCCCACTGCGAAAAATAAAATAATATATAGTTAAAAGATATACATTTAATCAAATAGCTTTCACAAATAATTTGCTTATCTCTACTTTTAGATTACTTTACGTCAAGGTTTCTTAAATTTATTACTGTTCTTTTGCTGAGATAAAATACCCAACATCCAAAGTCAAAGGAGGAAAGGTTCATTTATTTCACAGTTTGTGGACGTTTCAGCCCATAATCAACGGACTCCAAGGCAGTGGGTGTGACAGAGGAGCAACTGGGTGGCAGAAGGCCAAAAAAGTAACAAGAGAAGAAAGGGGGTGGGGAGGAAGCAAGCTTCTTTTCGTCCCTTGTGAGTAGGCCACCTGCCTGGGGCAGGGGTAGCTCTCACCATCCCCCTGCCCTCCTCTTGAATAGGTTGAGGAAGTTTACAAACCGTGGGCCTGCTGCAGCCCCACTGAGCCACTTAGTTAAGCTTCCATACTTCTCAGAGTGACGCAGTGAATCAACCACCACAACATTCTGGGGTGTAAACAGGTGCCCCTGGTCATGTTCTCTACATCCTAAGATATAGAACTGCTGAGTCATTGAAGTTTCTAAACTTCTCACGTTGACACAAAGGAACAACCATTACACTTGCCTTTAGCCTTCTCTTCAATGCATTCCATTGTCTCCAACCAATCAGTTAAACTGAGGCCATTTGAGGTTTTGTATTGCTGAGATTCATGTTGCTTGTGTTTTCCTTTGATTTTATCACCGTCTCTGATTCTCTCCCAACTTCTGCTTCTTGAGGGCTCATTCTTTCCCTTATATTCAGTCTTCTAGGGTCTCTGTAGCTTACGTTCTTCCCAGTCTGAAGAGTAACCAAGAGAAGAAACCAAAAATAGGAATCTGACTGAGACCCTTCTTCCTGTTAAACTGATGTATGATTCATGGAGGCTCCTCTTTTGGATATTTCAGATAACATGAAGTTTTCACCTCAGTTATCTTTTCGGCTCACTCTGTGAGATTCTGCCACCAAGCTAGGATGACAGACCTTCTTAAAGCAGCAGGACACAATCCCAGGCCATGGCCTGGACCCAGAACAATCTCTTTCAATGAGGTGACAGTGTCTTTAACTCCCAGAAAATCTTGAAGCTGTGATCACATTGTTCTCTCTCTCTCCCACAAATTTTACATCCCAGTAAATCTTCAGAGGACTAAATATTCTCTAAGAGCAAGTTGCATGAGTCAGTGGCTTCACCTACTTGGCTTCAGGGATGACTCTCATTTGGTTGCAATTAAGACTTCAAATCATTGCCTAGGAGACTAGGTAGCTTGGGAGCTCCCCAGGTCCTCTTTATAGCTAGCTGAGTGATGCCTACAGGTTCCTGGGCAAGAGCAACGCGTATCTCACAGACTGTGGAAATTGCCGTTTTCTGCTCCTGAGCCAATACCTGGCATTCAGAAGGCCAACTGTAGAGCATAAGGCAATACAATCTGTGTGTAGCGACTCCACCAAGACACTTCCGGATTCATGTGGAAATGTCCCTTTCATTCTCCTTCCACTGCCATTTGTACCTTTCTCATGTTGTTTGCTATGTAAGACCTCGGCAAACAGAGAAGGTAAACCTAGTTTGTTTGAAAAGTATCTGGTTTCATCTGGACTCTCAATTCTTTAGCCACCTGCCATCCCACCAACCTACCTTTGAGTGATGTACGAGGGATGACTTCCACATGCCTTGAGATACTTGGGGGTCTCCAGAAAACAAGTGAATGTTTGTGTATCTTCTGCATCTGAACAAAAATTCATTAGCAGCCCAAGGAACTAAGTAAATATTAACCTTGCTGTCACTTTCTCATAAATATTTGGGCTCAAAACATTCATTTAGATGGGTTCTCTGCTACTTGATTCGGAACCCTCCAATGGGTTTTTCTCTCTTTGCTGTTTTTTCTCATCTACAAAATAGGTACTAATAAAGTTGGCTCCAATCCCTCTGGGAACTTTAAGGGTTAAGTAAGTCCGTCTGTAGGTGTGCTTACCTGGATCCTGGACTTGCTAAGCACTCATTTAATGTTTGGAATTAAGTAGCTATAGGATAGAATCCAGGAATTTCTATCTCTGACTCAAATACCCAAGATCCACTCAGGTTCCTCCTAACTCTGGGCTAAAATGATGAATAAAGGATAGCTTTCATTCACTAGAAAAAAGGAGTTATTCCATATGAGTGCTGCATAGTCAGTTATATGGCCTCTAAAGTCGCTAAAGCCATTAATGACCAAAAACATTTATGGAATTGTTATTCCCATGCTGGGCATTTTACATGGATTACTTCCTTTACTGCTTTGAAACACCAAGGAAACAAGCAGTATGATTTCATTCACTGTTCAGATGAAAATATGGAGTCTCAGAGAGATTCATTAAACTTAGATATGTGAGACTCCGGAAGGGATGCTTTTCGTGATTTCTCTTAAAGGCGAGCTACCACTGTTGCTATGCCCTTTGTGAAGGATGCTTCCAAACATAGAAATTAATTCTGATTCTGAAAATCTGTGACAGGGCTGGCCAAGTAGCTCAATGGATTAAAGCGCCTATTTAGGCCGAGGTAGTGGTCAGGAGTTCAATCCCCAGCCTGCCAAGTCAACCCCATCCCTAGGAGGTGCTGAGATGGCGACTGAGACTGGGTGTGGTGGCACATGCCTATAATCCCAGCTCTTGGGAGGCTGAACACAAGCAGATCACTACTAGTCTGATCTTTGTAGTGGGATCCTGTAGACCATTACTGAAATAATTAAAACAAAACAACACAAAAGAGCAAACCTGGGACCAAGAGGCAGCATGTACGAGGGTCTTGACAGGAGAGAAATGCAGCAGGAGAACGAGGCTGAGGAAACCACTGTAACTGACGTGAACAAAAGGACGCACCTGGAAGACAGCAGGCCCTGGCTGAAGAGCACGGAAACGGGTGAGAAAGAAGCATACGGAGCATGCGCTGCTCCTTAGGGCTCAGGCTTACTTCCTGGGTGCGCATGCAAGAGAGGGTTTTTGGAAAGATGACACATGATCCAGAAAAATGAAAGAAAAAAATACTTCTCCAATGCCTCGCCCAGGGGAGACTTCCCGAGAAAAACCTCAAGAATAAGATAGAGCCCATGTGTTGTCTGATGTGTGCAGGAGTCGCGCGGGGCATAGCAGGCAGCACATTTATTCAAGCAGTTATCATCGACCTTCTGTCTGCCCCTCCGGAGCGTTGATTCTATGAAGTTCATTTCCCACGTGGACTTTGCTGTTCGATCTTTGGAAGCTAAGATGACACTGATAGGTGGTAGATGCCCTATAACTATATGGGGCTTAAAATTTTGAATTAAAAATTTAGAAGAGGATCGAGACATCCTACTCAGGGGATCTGAATAAAGGGATCTTTATGTTAGCCCTCACAGGATGATGAGACTGAGAAAATGCTGGCAGATAGGGCCCTGTGGCGTAGATAGAAAAATCACCGGCACAATTACGGGGCCCAGGAGGGCACCCCGAGAGCCAAGGACTGTTCATGCGTTGGTCTGCTGGAACAGCGCTGCTTTGCTTTTGGCTCTTGAACATTTTTGTTTTCTTTTGCGAGACTGGGGATTGAACTCAGGCCCTTGTACTTGCCAGGAAGACATTCGTGCTACTGAGCTATTTCTCCAGCCTCTGTTTGTTTGTTTGATCTTGACCTTGGCGCCTTGGGGTTGACTCTGCTGTATGCAGTGCATCGTAGGAGGCTTAGCGCCATCGCCAGCCCCTACCCGCTGGGTTGATAGTAGCGTCCCCTCCTCGCAACCAAAGGTTTCTACACACATTACCCCTACCAGAGCACTGAGTCCCTGTCCTAATTTAGAATCACTGCAGGTTTTGCAAATGGAAAAGAAGTATGAGGATGAAACCTATGCCAGCAGAAGGAAAAACAGAGGGAGGATTTTAAAAAGCACTGTGAACCCTGCACAAAGAAGATGAATAAAATAAGCCTGGCCCAGTGCGAAACTCCTGCGAGATTTAAGTAGAGTGGGAAAACCACTTTCCAGGCGTGGCTCGCAGGAGCACAGGCTTGCCCACGACGGGGCCAAGCGTTTGATCCTACAGGCAAGAGGAGATGAGCAAGCGCACAGAAGCGACTGTGGAGGAATGGGAGTCCAGACCTGCTGAGGTGACTGGACCAACGGAAAGACATGGTGCCAGGAGAGATGAGGGGAGAGGAAACAGGCCCAAGATGAAGGGAGCACCACTAAGAGCCCGCCCTGGAAGCCACACGGTGAATTCAGACAGGAGGATGTTAAATGAACAAGTGTGGGTGGAAGTGCCAGCTCCAGAGGAGAAAAGCTGCCAAAGCTAGGAAAGGCAAATGGGGAGAGACTTCAGCAGCCGCAGCAGAGAGCTGCTCCTGGAGACAGAAGCCAAGAGCATTAAAGGATTCAGACAGAGGGAAACAGATGGTCCTCGCGGTGTCCTCAGTCACCTGACAAGCTGGATAAATAATTGTTGCCAGGGAAGAAATAATAATGGCAGGATTTCACCAGCTGGAGCTGCTGCCACGGCCTTTGGTTCAGGGCACGCTTCTAGAGGCGAGGAGAAAGAAAATAAATTTGCAGAGATGGAGGGAAATCAATTAGCCCCTCGCAGATGGCCTTCCGCATCCTAGAAGCCGTTATTGGCCATGCTTAGAGAGGTTAACTAAGACAAGAAGAGGAATAACACAGAGAGGGCTGCTTTCTGGGTTTTATGAGACATACTCTGGGTGGCTGAAGTGCCCACAGCGATCACAGCATGATGGAGAACTCGGGGTGTCAGGAAGCAAGCCAGCCGGGGCTGTGTGAATGTGTGAGCTGTCCTCTGCAGAGGGTAGGTGAGGTCCACCCTGCAGAAATGGACCCGCCCTGTGATGTGACCCCAAAGTTCCACTAGGGAGAGGCTAGGCACCCCCTGGGCCTAGGTGAGTGGTACGGGACGAGTAAGACCAGCGGATTGTGTTTCTGAGAATTACGTATGTATTTCTGGAGATGAAGGAGTAGGTCCATGGGAGAATACACTTGCCTGGCATACATGAGTTCCTAGGTCTTGAATTGCAGCAACACACACACACACACACACACACACACACACACACACACGGTCACATACTTGTACATTTTCTGGAAGTATATCACACACACTTACATTTTTAAAATAAATATTCAGCACAGATAGATCAGAAAACAGAAAGAGTACAGAATGGAAAATAATGCACAATTGAATGCAAAAAAATGATATAAGAGGTGCTAGACTCTGGCTTCTGGTACTATTCAAAAAACGTGAAAAGAAGGAAACAGGAAATGAGACAAAGGGACGTGCAAAGAAGAAAAAGATGAAAGCTGCCAGCAAAACCACAGTTTTAAACCAGGAAGAGCATCAGAGCAGAGCCTGGGAAATAAAAGTTCACTTTTTCATTCATAATTGAAACACTGTTGCCACTCTTAGGAATCTGAAATGGCATTCACTTATTTTCATCTTTTCTAATTTGATACCAGGAATATACATGAAGAAGTCCCCAGTGCCTAAAGGCGATTGCTATAAACAACGCAATTACTTGCGTATTCATAGTTTTCTATGGGATTTTGGTCCATTCTAATAGCAATCATGAAAGAGACAAGAGAGGGTGTTACTGCCCTTCATGTTTTTCAGTCACTATGGAACTTATTAACTTGGAAGCCTGTGGAATCCTCTGAGCTGTCCCAGTGAGGTGTGCGAGGCTTGCCAGTCAATTTCCTCTTCTTTGCTGTGTGCCTTGGCGCTGGCTTAAAGGAGACTGGCTCAGAGGCCCAAAGCAGCAGTGAGGAGCCCTCTGTCAACACAAAGTCCCTTTCCTTAGTCAACTCATTAACCTTGTAAGCAACTCGCCCTCCCTGAAGCCATCCCTGAAGCAAATGGACCGCATGTCATCCCACCAACTTCTATATCTTAGTTACTCTTTGTTCGTTGCTGGGACAAATACCCGACACTCAAAACGAAGGAAGGAAAGGTTTATTTAGCTCATAGTGTGTGGAGGTCTCAGTTCATACTCCACTAGCTTCAAGGCTGCCGAAAACAGTGAGGAACAGAGGAGGAGCAACAGCTGTGGCCTCCATCGAGCCTCTCTCTTCTAAGTTCTGTGTCTGCACAGAGCTCCTCCAAAGCTGCGTGGCTGTGAAGATCAAACTCCTCCAAAGATGAGGACTTCTCCAAGGAAGCAGGGCAGGGCTGGGCCAGGCAGCAGGCAGCCAGGGCAGAGCCTGGGGCTGGGCTGAGCACACAAAGCCTTCCTCAACTCTTTCAATACACTTTTTGTGCTGAGTCACTCTGGGGTGGCCCGTCTGGCCCTGGGGTGCAACCAATCACATCCCAGAGCAGGCCCTCCGCATCCTGCAGGATGGGTCCCCAGAGCCCGGCACCAGCCACGCTTCCTCAAGCTGACATAATGTATCAAGTACCATACCCTTTTCCTGCGTCGAGCTAGCGGCTCTAGAACATTCTCTCCTAGTGAATAGAGAACGTCTTCTAACTTCCTTAATCAAACTTTTAGACTAAAAGTTTATTAATTCTTAGTTTGTACCATGTCTGCTTACAATTTTAAAAGCTAATGATTATAGTTGTTGAAATATTTTTATGCTGTGCGGAAAGACTTTTAAAGCATTAGTTAACAATTTTAAATTGCTATTTTGTAAGTAACAGGGATGGAATACCAGAAAGTTTATATAGTTCACCTTAATCCTGGCCATCATTTTGTGGAAATTGTTTTCTTACAGTTTTTTCCCCCCTTTTTCTCCTTTAACCTATGCTGGTATGAGTTCAGATAAAAAGCTAATAAAAATAAAAAGATGACAAAAAGCAAAGGAAAAGGAGTAGCTCCTGTGTTTTAGACCTTGAAAGACTGCGTTTTTAAGAAAAGAAAATGGCTTAAAGAACAAACATAGGTTTGGAGAAAAATATTCTGAGTTTGAGCAAGACCTTTGCTGCCACTTGATTGGAAGGAAAATGAAACATCATAGCAGGGAGAAGGCAGGGAATGGACAGAGGCTGGGGTGGACGTAAGCTCTGGGTTCTGATGCGAGAGGGCGGGACGTGGATGGACGGTAAGCCATGGATCTCCAGGTTTGTGGCCCACACAGGTACCTTTCCAGAAACAATGTCCGTCCTTAGTGAGCAGAAGCAACAGGAAACTAGGGTGGCGCCGGATGTCCACGGGGTCACGCAGGCCCAGTAGGCCTGCCTCCAAGCTGCATTTACTGTCCTTGGACAGCATCCGTGAGCTGCCCTAGGTCACTCCAGCACCGGGCTCCACTCCCCTTTTCCTCCTTGAGACCAGCATCCACCTCTTGTATCCTGAGCTCCACCCCAGAAAAATTTACTTTTAACGGAAGTTAGAGTGGTGGACGACACTGAAGAGCCGCCCACATTTCCCGGGGCTTTACACGTAAATTCAGCTGTTCATAAAATGGTCAAAGCTGAGGTGGTTTCCGGCCAGGCTTCGGCGGGTATTGAGCGTGATCAGGCTCACGAAAAAGGAAAAAGAGAGAAATGGGCGCAGTGTTTATGCTGAGTTTTAGTCTCCTCTCTACTGCCCAGTTGCTTAGGCTGGAAGTCGGACAATATCCTAGTCAGGCCAGGTAGGAGACTCACAGTCCTTATTACCTTTTATCGCCTTCAACCTACACACCCAGCCCATCACTGATACCCAAAGCACAGTGGCTCTTAGGTGTTACAAGGCAGCCTAATCCTACAGTAGAACTGTGACAACGCGGATTGTCTGGGTACAACCTGAGCTTCAGGGACAGAGGCTTGAGTTTGCTTTCGTAACCAGTTTCCAAATAGCGCTGTCATTTTGGAGACTGCCCTTTGAGCAACACTGCAGGAGAGGAATCCCTGCGTGTCTCCCACACCCTGCAGTCTGGACCCTGCAGTCTTTGCCCGCATGGCGCCATCCTGGCCTCTCCATCATCTCGGGGATTCCCTTTGCTCCTCTTTCACACTTGATCTTCAGATTACTGCACCTGCTGTATGCTGTCCCTCAGATTTTCCCTGGAGCGCTTGGGAAGGATATTTTCCAGTAGCTTTTAGAGAAAAGTTGCCTGGGAAAACAATTTATTGGCATTTGGTACCTGTCAAAATGTCTTTATTGTATCTTGATGTTTTCCTATCAGTTGGGCTCGGTATCAAATATTCACTTGGAAGTAATTTCCCTTCAGATTTTTAAAGGCGCTTGTTCATTGCCTTCCAGTTGCTGGGCTTTCCTTTGATAAAATCTTCTGGTTCTTTCTTTTCATTTTGTCCCCGTAACAGCATATTCCTTTTGCTCTCGCCTCTCTGAAATTTCTCTGGGATGCATTTCAGGTGTGAAATATTTTTTAAACATTCACTAATTTTTTTCCCTTTCCCATGCTTATGTATGTTTTCAGAGTACCTTATAAATTGTCACACGTATTTACAAAAGTGTACACAAAACGACATGGTAGGGCTGGCTAAATAGCTCAGCAGATGAAAGCACCTACGAGCAGGCTCAGGGGCCGGGGGTTCAATCCCTAGGGCCTGCTGTGCCGGCCCTCCCTACACACAACCCAGACGCACTGAAATGGCAATTGAGACTGGGTGTGGTGGTACCCACCGGTAATCCCAGCTCTTGGGAGGCTGGAAACATGCGGATCACTATGAATCCCATCTAGTAGTGTGACCCTGAACACCATGTAGACCCTGCCCTAAAAAGTACAAAGCAAAGCAAAAAGAAAACTGCACAAAAACAGTACACAACTTGCCAATGTTCTGTATCAGAAAAGATGAAAGTCGTGAAATAAGAGTACTTGTCGAGTGCCTGTAGATTCTATACACAAATAGGTGTCTTCTTAGCAGGAGATATTTTTTGGGTGGTCTTTGTATTACGGCCATGAGTGAATTTTCCTTATCTACGTCCTTCTTGGTGCCCTTCTCCAGTTTCAGGGTTGAGTTTTACTGCACTTTCGAAATGGCATGGCAGAAAGGAGTAACTTTCTGTGTTGCCTCCATACGTCGATAGCTTAAGTAACACAGATGTAGTGCCTGATCTTCTGGAGGCTACAGGTGAGACCAAGGTGAGACAGGGTCCGACACCCACCAAGGAGAAGACCCGAGAGGCTGCTTCTTGCTCTGCTCGCTCTGACTGGGCTCCCTGCTGCTGATCTCTGACACTGACCCCTTATCTCCTCCTCTTCTGTGCCAAATGTCTGTCTTGTAGTAGCAAGGGCACGTGTGACCACTATACCAAGCCCCTGACAGGTATGCTCTTCCTCCTAGGATCCTGTGGGTAGCACACATTTTCTACCTTTTGTGATATTTACCCTTTTTATCTATGAGTTAATTCACAGGCTCCCGTGTAAGGACTCACACATATTTGGAGAGCCACTATTCAGTGAGCTGCAAGGAGACACATCTCCTATTTTATATTCTGGAGTGATTTTTATGAAGTGGAGACTAACCATTCCCTGGAAACTCTGTACCTTCCCCATGTTTTAAACTAACAACTTAGATAAGTAGTTACAGTGAATGATTTTAAGCTAAGTATTCAATTTCTTTAATATTTATAAAGCTGGATGTTGTGCTTCTCATTCTGACTCACTTTGGGCAAAATCTGTTCTCCTAGAAAAACTCTCAGCTTCTCTGAGTTTGTAAACTATTGACTTCATAGCATTTGCAACGTGCAGTTGGGATTTTCTTCTGCAACCATTGAATTTCCAATATAGTGTGCTCTTTATGTGACAGATCTTGTTTGTGCAAACTTCCTGTACTTTCTACAAAAATCTTACTCAACCTATTTCAGTGCATTATTATGGTAAATAAAATAATTTTAACCTTGTTAATTTACTATTTTGTGTTCGTTTAAAACTTTTGCTCTCTCTTTTTTTTTTTTTTTTTTAAATTTTACTTCCTTAGAGTACTTGGTTGCTCCTCTAACCATCTTGAGTTACATATTACATTGCTATTCCATTAAGGTCACCCTTCCATTTTGTCTAAACATTGAGTTAGCTGCATCTGGAAGATTTTGACATGTAGTGATTTTATTGTTTTCCAGCTTTCAATATATCTTCCATAATCCATGCGTTCTGTACCCTTCCATCTTTCCAAGTACATCCTTACAATAGCTTTCTCATTTTATTGCATTATCCTTAGGTAATGAGATTCGTATGAATTCTTTTTTGTTACTTTTAATATGAAATAACAATGTGACAATTTCAAGACACGTTAATAGTACATTCCCAACAACTGATATAATGCATATTGTTGTCCTCATAATAGTTATACAGAGCACAGAATGTAGACATTATAATTTTGCTAATCTTTAGTGGTTTAAAAAAATTCTCATTGAACTAAGAGAAAGTAGTTGCACACATAGTCCAATATTCCATAATTGCAGTGGGTTATTGGCAGAAATGGCAATGCCGGAAGCTGTTGATTTAAGCCTTGTACAGCTCAGTATACTAATCTAGCTTTACATTTTATGCCTCATGGTTAAACTTTTCTACTGGGCAGTTAAGGACCAGTTAAAGGAAGACTGTATGACAAAAAATCAAATGAGTACTTTGACGTTGGCTGAGAATTACACTGTGAACTAATTTTTGCTTAATTTTGGAAAATGATTACTATGAAATGAAGCATACTGTGTATTCTTATTCCTGCATTTCAATCTAATGTAGTTGTTTCTTTACTTTGCTGCTAAAAAATCTGTAACTTCTTTTTTGTTCAATTTTAAATCCCCACCTGTTTTCTCATTGTCTGATCTAGGTCTATCACAGAAGGAGAAGTGCTGAGTATCTCATGATAGTCATGGATTTATTATATGCGCCTTTCTTCTTATAATTCTTCCAGTTGTATCTTCTTAGTCTACATTGTTGGAAGAGAGAAACCATTTGTCTGTACGTCTCCTTAATCTTCCTTTTCATCACCACATGATAATCACCTACATCTCTGACATTTCTCTTTGGCCACAAATAATTACTCTGATATTAATGGAATCATATCAGTTTCACTCATTTTCCAAGCCTACCTTTAAGTCATTTATCTCTTAAAAGTAACGTATTGTTTGGCACATGTTGGAATCATTGTTCCTGACCCATGTGCATGGATTAGTCTCCTCTGTTTTGGTTTTTTTCTTTTCTTCTACTTTCTATTGATTATTCTCGTTTTCGTTGTCCACACATTTTCCCCATAACTTGCATTTCTACCTAGATTTTTTCACATAAGGCTGTTGGCCACACCTTCCTGTGTACATCATTCTGAGTCTCCCTAGCCCAAGAAAAGAACTAATAGTAAAGGACTCTTAACAGAGTCCCTGTTAGCATAAAGCAGGCTGTATATGTAACACTTTCTGTAGAAAGCATACCATCAGACTCCCATGAAACACCCAATGTTTAAAAGTAGGTTCTGATGACTGTTAGCACCTTTTGAGTCTTTGCCATATGTATCTACAAATCTTTCCAGACATTCTACTCACTGAAAAAAAAATTGATAAATAGATGGTGTATTCCAGGGCAACGTGAGCTTGCCAGTGTGCAGGGAGTTTAATCATGCACCTTCTTGTCAGAGCCTTTAGCGGGAAGTCAGGCCATCAGCACTGTAGGAAATTGATTGATTGATTGATTAATGCAGTCAAGATTGTCCTCAAAGATGGCTCCAAAAATACATCTGACAGCTTGAGGCTGAGGAAACCAGTCAGCCATTAGGAGAGGGAGGAGTCAGATGGAGGGATCATTTTCTCTGAATTATTAGCTCTGTAGAAGAAGGATGTTGTGTGATAACCCCATGTGGAGAATCCTTCCTTTTACTTGCTGAGTTTTAAAAATATCTCCTCAAATTACACTTCAAGAATATTTTGCTTCAGTCTCTGGGGTTTGCAGGTATTTATTTGATCTTCAGAATATGTATTTTTTTACATAGACTATGCACTGCAGAATAAGTTGTAATTCTTATGAAAATCTATGCTGCAGAGGGGACATTTAGAAACAGTAGGTCAAACATGGAAGAAAGATAAACTATAGGCCTAGTTCACAGAACTAGATAATGTGGAGCAGACCAAAAACATTTCTCAAGTAACAAATATGCCCAGGTAATACATCCAAGAGACTATGTTGAACTCAAGCAAAATGCAGGATGAAAGAATGGGATGGTAGTCTGGAAGATACATGCACAGGCCATAGTGACAGCTGGTATATCCAGGGAACAAAGGAAAGGTGCAAGGGCTTTATTTACTCTCAAAATTCTATACAAGTTACTTTGAACATTTATTGGCAGCTTGAGTGAGCTGGCAAGCTTTGATTGGCCTGTGACAACTGCCAACTTATGATTGAGGTTTTAATATTCTGTATAGCACTTTGAATCTGCTCCATGAATTCTATTTCTTTCTTATATTGCTCAAAGATTCCATTATTTTGATTTTCTCCTCTATTTTTCTATCAATGTCTTCTGTAGAAGCATTCATTACTTCTTTCATTATAGTTATCATTTCTTTTTGTGCTTCAGAAATCATTTCTGATCTGACTTCCTCTATACCTTTCTTCAGTTGTTTCTTTACTCCAGATGCTATTATTTCAGAGATTTTAGGCGTGTGGTTTCCAATTTTTTCTATGCTATTGTCTCCTGCATTTGTTCTGGGTGGGCTTGAGGACTGAGGGTACATTTTGTTCCTTCTGTTTATCATTTTGTATGTACTGTCTTCTGACCTCTGGCAGAGATCTTACCTTAGCTCCAGGTCCGGATCTACTAAGTTCAAACTCACCCAGGTGGCCGTGGCTTAAGACTGGCTGCTGAGCTCCACTCCTTCTGACTGAAGCCCTTGGAGGCGAACCTGCTGTGCCACATTGGCAAGATGTTCTGCTCCTGGACCAGCTGGGTGGATCTTGCCTCTATCCTTTCTGCAGGGAGTTCTGCTGCAGAGTCCCACACCAGGCCTGCCTGATGAATGAAGTTCCACTCACATGCCAGGCCTGGGTGCTGGGTCAAATGAGTCTCAGGTGGGTCCCAGGTGGTCTCAGTGTTGTTATTTTTTAAGAGATACAGTTTGTGGAGGTTTCAGTCCATACATGGCTGGCTCTGAGGCTGTTAGCAACATGGCAGAGGGCAGCAGTTCATGGTGGTAGAAAACAGAAAGAGCAAAAAGGGAGAAGAGGTGGTAGCGGTGACAGAGGCAGAGAGCAAGCCTCTCTACCTTCCTTGTACTGCCTTCAGACTTTTGAGTTGTAACTTGACATTTAAAAATATTTCAGTGGTTCTCTACCATCACCACCAGTGTTCAAGTGTAGCCTATGAAGTGCTGTTGAATTGAAACTTATTTAGCTTTATTCTGTTAAATGATAAACAGAAATTGAGGGAAATCATATAATTATCTGAAAGTCATTTAATTTCTGCTTAGTCTCATAATTAAACACTTGCCTAGTGTTTTATATATCTTTATTTCCTTTTCTACTCATTTGATGTAATTTTTAGAAATTGTTCTGCAATAGAAAATATTCTTTTAAAAACTAGGTGTTCCACCAAAGCACTCTGGGAAATGTGAGGCCATCTATGGGAGAGGGTTACAGATCCTTGGTCACCAAGATTATCTGGGCCCTGGTACCAGACCAGGTCTCAGCAACACTACCTGCTACTCCTTCGTCCCTTCCCAGGGCAGAGCTCTGAGTCTGGAAAATCAAGGCCACTTATCAACACTGGGCCTTGCACAGAGCACTGTTCACATTCTCTACTGGCTCCTAAATTTCTACTCATTAAGTGATCCCAACTTTGCTGTATGAGTCAGAGCCCCAAGACAAACATACAAATCACATAAGGTGGAAAGGACACAGGGTCAAAGATGGAGTCGGCTTCAGCTTGGCAAGATACACTGTCCGTCTGTCTGTCTCTATCTCTCTGTCTCTCTGTATCTCTGTCTCTCTGTCTCTCTCTCTCTCTCACTCCCTTCAGCCCCCTCCTTCTCTCTCCATCCTCTGCTAGTCCATCAGCAAGATTACTCTCAAATATAATTATGGTTCAATCTCCCTCGTTCTTCAAGTCCTCATCTGCAAGGAAAAGAAATTAAAATGTTTGCTGTTTCCCATCGCATCTACTCACTGCCTGCATTTGTGTCTTTTGCATACTAAAAACTATCTAACAGCCCTGGTGGAAATTCCTGAAAATCACTTAAAATGAATTGAGAAGCTGCTTTCTTGGCAATTTTTTTCAGCACATCCTTAAAGAAAGCTGCTAATTCCTACTCGAGGACCCTCCGCACATGGTATACTTGTGCTGGCACTCTTGTGACACTCTGCTATTAACACATTCCCTTTTCCTAATACATTTTCTACTAAATACTGTGTTTCTCCATAATGCCTAAGGCAGTGGTGAAGAATTTTATGGAACTCATGCTGCAGCAAACACGCATGACCAGTCTCCCCAGCAGCTGGCCGCTGGGTAATAGTTGCTTTTTTCTGAGCCAAAACCTCCATGTTTGGGTTTAGTTGCCATGCTGGCACTTTGCAATAAATAAGTGCGCTTGGGTTGCAATTTGCACTCTTGGTCTCTAAAGTTTCGCCATCGCTGGAACAATGCTGAGCCCAAAGTAGACGCTGAGTGTGAAGAAACATGGCACAGTCTCCCCTCAGGGCCAGTCCTCTGTATGTGTCTCCCGTTGGCACTAAAGTTTGGATGTGTAGAACTGATCCACACACCCACGGAGGCTCACACAGTGCTCAGCACCCAGCAACTGCTAATGAAATCAGCACAGAGAAGAGCAGAAGCTGGACTTCCCACTGCTGGAACAAAGTGCAGGGCACCCACAACTCAAAGCAAGAGATGCTTCTTTGGCTCACGGCTCAAGGAGCTCCAGTCCTGGTCAGTTAGATCCGAGGTAGAAGCATCCTGGTGGACAAGCGTGGCCAAAGGCAGCTGTTTAGATCACGGCAGCCAGAAACAGCACACAAGCAGTGCTAACGAAAGGGCTCGGGCACCAGACCGCTACGCATGGTTATGCTCTCACAGCCCGTCCAGACACACCCACAAGTGTGCTTTATTAATCACCTGGGCATTTCTTAACCCAGTCAAATTACAATCCCAACTAGCAGCCCACAGTGACGAAAAACTAAACAACTTAATAAACAAATTGAGGAAAAACAACGCAGTGGTCGCACCCTGGACAATGGAGCATCGTGCCAAGACCCAAGGTGCTAGAAGCTAGCTGCTGTTGTGGGATGTGCGGCCCTGTCTTTGCACCTTCCTGCTCTACAATGTGTGAGTTGTTGGGTGAAAAAAAAGTGAGCAGGTGCTACATAATTTACAGTAGCAAAGTTCATCATTGGGCGTGGAGCTGAAGCTCTTAGCTTTGGCTGAGTTCTATTGAATCCTTGTTTGGTAACCTCAGGTCAACACAAATCCCTCACAATGCTTAGGATATGAAAAGCAGGGGCCTTCAGTACTATTCCCCTGCCTAAGTGCAAGAAAATGTCCATCACTAAAAGAGCCTTCTGCGCAGATTCTCAGGATGCATGGGCAGTCAGCTAATGATCTAGTTCTGCAGAGATGGGCACTGCTGGAAGAGGGTACATCTTATATGTGGGGTTGGACAGGGGCAGCAAGAAAGATGGGGACCGCGGAGACTCACATGATGAATAATAATAAAATCAGCTCCTGATAACCATTGCCATGGTGACAAGCCATTTCTGTCTCTCCAGAACATACATAACTTATCATTAGCTGCCATTCCCACGGTGTCAGGCTGACGCCACCTGAGGAGTCATTAACATCTCAAAGCTGCACAGGCAGGAGCGTTCTCTTAGCTGTTTGCTTCTGGTTAGTGAGAGAGAGGAACAATCCCTCAGGTCCTTACTGGCAGGGATTCCTTGCCACCTCGGGAAATGGAAAGGCAGTTATATCTGGATATTGGCCATTAGGTGTTTCAGTTGTAAAAATACCACAGCCTGATTAGAAATAATTACATTCAACAGAGTTTTGTCAAGCCTGATATTTTCATTATTGCTAAACATGCTTTTATAAAAATAGTTGGCAATTATTTTGTCAGTCTCCTTCTTCCCTTGAAAAAATTTCCATCAGGTTGACACTGATCCATGCATAAACAGACACGGAGCTGCTTCAAAATATGTTTTTGGTGACCGTATGCAAGAATGTGCTAGGATGTTGTGATCTTTGGAACAGAATCGCATAGGAATGGCAATAACTTGGAGAAGTTAATTTTACTATTATTATTCAAAATGCCTGTAGTTATGATATTTGACTGTACCAATGGGGTCAATCTGCTACATCACATAATAGTGAAGGCTCAAAATCATTGAGAATTAAAAAAATAATAAGCAAGCAGGCTGGCAAGATAGTCCAGTGGACTAAGCACCTGCTTAGGCAAGCACAGGAACCAGGGTTCAATCCCCAGCACCACTTGCCGTGCCAGCCCAGCCCCTAGGCATGCTGGGTCAGCCATCAAGACCAGGTGTGGTGGCGCATGCCTATAACCTTTGTGCTGCGGAGGCTGAAAATAGGGGGATCATTGTGAATTCAAGCTGCCTAGTGAGACCTTGCACCAAATACAGTTTTTAAGAAATGAGCTAACTATTGCAAACTTGTGAACATAAGATTATAAATATAAAAGCTGGAGTGAAATCCTGAGGAATACAGGAAATTTATTTCTCTCTGAATTGTTTTTTCAAATATGTCCACGGCTCAGCCTCCTGTGTCTTGCCCCACAGCTTGCTCTTGCTGCCGGGAGTGACCTTGTCCACCGGTCCATGTGAGGCTCTCCTACGTCCTTCATGCGCCCCCATCCCCCCGTGCTGGAGTAGCTTATTCTTCCTTGCACGCTTCACTGTAAACTGCCGATTGCAACTCGTGTTGATTTTTGAGCATCCTCTAATGATGTCTGCGCTGTGATCTTCATCCTGCTCTCAAGGCCCAAGGGATGTTTCTCAGTTTTATACTTCCATGGGTAGGACTCAGGGTATGTTTATTTTTGCAAAGTGTTCCAGTACAAACAAGAACAAGACTTGTATACAGCCAGAACTGATGCACGGAAAGCAACAGTGCTTTGCCTCAATCTAAATTACATCATAGCACCTAGACTGGCTGCTTTCTCCTGCCCAACCTGCTATGGACTATTTCTCCTCTGCGATGCCCCTGTGCCATGCTGTTTTGCCTTGGAAGCTGCCAAGTATAGACTGAAACTGCTACAAATTGCAAATTAAAATAAAATAAACATTTCCAAAAGAAGAAGAAGAAGAAGAAGAAGAAGAAGAAGAAGAAGAAGAAGAAGAAGAAGAAGAAGAAGAAGAAGA